>JAOTQW010057530.1:0-17876 GCA_026260075.1 Sisor rabdophorus
CATAACATGACAATATCAACATGGTGGAAGTAGCCAACTACATATTTTATTCAAAGTCCATTACCAGGATTTTGTTTGTATTCCACTTTCATGTTTCTCTGTTCTGTAATTATTTGTTGCCTTAAAATATTTGAAGACAACTTGCAGTCAGTATTAAACCCTTGTGTTAGAGTCCCCAAATAGGAGGGGGCTAAAGCTGCTGTTCTGTTCAGATCTCGAAAATAAATTAGTAAAAATTGAAAAAAAAATGAGAATACAATTTATATTCGACAGTAACAGCATGTTAACACGAGGAGTGAATTACATAGTGGTGAAGAATGTTACTTTTTCTAAGCTGGTTGTCATGGTTACATTCAACCAGTATTCGTAGTAGCAAGTTGTAGCATTGTGCCTTTTCAAATGCCAGATTTCTCTCTACACTGTATTTCACTTTTGTTTGTATTTTCTGTCTTTTAAACAATTAAAGTCTAAAAAGTTATGGTTAAATATCACTCGGCATAACGAGTAAGTGCAATTTAGAGTTTATTAAATATGCTCCGAACTCTGATGCTGAGCAGGAAGTCATTTCTCAGCGCTGGGTCGCACTGTCAGATTGAGTAATTATCACTAGTGAAGACGGCCAGACTGGAGAGGCACAGTGAAGCAGAGCAATGTTCCAGTGCGAGAGAGCGAAAGAGAGAGAGATCGTGAAAGAGTGGAGGGGGCTGGATAGAAAGCACTTCATCTAGCTGATGCTGTTTGTAAAATAACTAACCCAATTTACCATTTCAAAGTATTTATCTGCACATGCCTGGCCAGCACTTTAAAGAGCTCTTAGGGCCAATGAAGACAACACTCACCATAAATGGCTCAATACCATCAACTGTTAAGTCTGATTTATAGCCAAGTTTATTGAATTTTAAATTTGTTTGCACCAAAACCGGAATAAAACAAAGAAAATTTACCATCCACACCATTTTAAAGCATTAGAGCCATGAAAATGTACTTTAATTTACACACCAATGTCAGGAACAGATGTTTCCACCGCAACAAATAAAAACGGAGAACCCAGAGTGAACCCATTGGGAGAACATGCAAAAAAGTCCCCTTGCCCGAGAATTTAACCCGGAACCTTCTTGCTGTGAGGGAACTCTGCTTACCACTATGCCTCCGCACCGCCCAACAACTTCATAAATGTGCAATTTTTTTGGACCAAATGTCTAAAGAATACACCAACACCACATCATGTTGGTTTTGCTTTTTACAAACAAATTTTGAAAATTAGTTGGCGTTCAGCAAAGTTCCGTTAATAGGCTAAAAAAATCTTTATATGCTGCTGCAAATTTCTTGCCAAATTCACTGTATTTGTACTTTAACATAAATATTTTTCAATAAACTGCTAAAAGAGGATCTGAATCACATCAAATCTAAAAATACATTTTAACGCTGATAATAAACTATCAATGAATCTGAGAAAAATATTAGTACAAAAAATTAATGTTTGGAATAATAAACATAACTATTTCTATTTATTTTGTCATTTTTGTATTATATTTCATTTGGCCAGAATACAATTGTATGCGTGGTTCAACATATAAGTTAAAACCCACAATTGTTAAAAAAAACTTTAAACATGGTAACATTTTTATTACATTTTCTCTTGTTCAATTGTTCCAGCATGACAATGCACCTGTACCCAAAGTTTCTGAGCTTTAGAAAAATAATTATGTGCTCTGATTGGAGTAGGAGAAATCGACTGTCTTGCACCAAACCCTGATTCTGACTCAACCTTTAATGCTGAACACCTTTGACATGAACTAAAACACTGACTGCACTCGAGACATCACCTCAACAGTGGGGAAAGCGGGGGCTCAATTGTTAAGAGTTGTTGATTGGAAGACCACAAAGACCTGGGTTTAAGTCCTACTGCCAAGTCCATCATTGTCTTTAAGCAACAATCATTCCTGTCCCATGGGTGCTGTATCATAGTTGCCCCAACCTTTTCAGTTGAAATATGCAAAGAAATAATTTCACTGTACTATAAAAAGTGACACATGTAGGCATTGACATTTACAACATTAGAATCTGATCTCACTGAAGCTCTTGTTGGGAGTTTTCTTGAGGAACGCACTCACTTACTTGTGTTTTTTTGAATGGATATGTCTTAAAAGCTTTATTGTGTAAAATAAAGCAACACAAAACCATTAATGCTACTAAAAATCCTTTAGAGTGAATAATGGAGTCTTTTGTATCAGACTAATAAATTAACTACTGTATATTAACAACACTTTCCAGGTTAATTCAAAGCACTACCCCCCCCCCCCATCTACACACACCTCCAATTCTGTCATTGTTTCACATCCATTCACATTTGTATTTTTTTTAATTTTCCTTTCACCCTTCTCGTTGCTTTGTATTGCTTCAGTGTTAATGGTTCGTGACAAGGTGTGAGGCTGCAGAGTGGAGGGAATTTCAATGGAGTAAAGAAAAGAGAAAGAAAGGAAAGCAGAATATAAGCAATCTCTGCTCAATGTCTAATACATCTACAAGAAGAAGGAAGGCTACATGGTTAAATTTATTTCTACGAAAAACTTGCCTTTTCACTTCATTATAACTTGATTTTTTTGTGACATCTACACTAAGATAGGATGCAAAATCTTGTGCGAGCCTTCTGAGAAAACATACTGGCTTATTTCGAAAAGAAAGGAAATAAAAGAAGTTTTGGATTTACGGCAAGTGCAAAGGAATCAAACTTTTTGTGTGTGCATTTTTTTGTGGTTTTCTATCTGCACAAATAGAGGGTCATTCTCTGAATTTTTCATTCTGCTTCATCACTATGTATACTACCTAGTAAAAATATATATTGTTTGTAATCGTAATAATACCTGTGAAAAAAAAAGCCATGTGATTTGCTGAAAAATTGTAATTTACATTACATCCAACCAACAAGCTTTCTGTAAAAATATTTTTTAATTCTGTAGGAAAGACGTTTTCGATAATCATATCGTTTTTTTAAACCCGCTTTGGTTTGGATATGCTTGGCGTTCCATTGACACAAACAAATGTGTCAAATGCACAAAAATTCATATCAGAGGACGAGCCCAAAATTATGCTAGTTTTACTCTGCATTTAAGCAAGAAAATCACCTCTCATGTAAATTACATTTTGTGTAAATAGTGTTGCCTCAAGTTTATATATAAAAAAAAAAATTGGTGTATATAAAAAAAGGAGGTGCCTTTTATAGTGTACCTTATGTGTCAAAAATGTTATGTTAACAAAAATGTCATGGTGCATATCAAAATATATTGCTACTGGGGGGAAGTGGTAATGTTGGACTGCTGTTTGGAAGATTGGGGTTTGATTACCAGTACCACCAAATTGCCACTGATAAACCACTGAGCAAGGCCCTTAAACCCTAATTGATCAGTTAAATAAATAATACATCTAAGCCGCTCTGGATAAGGACATCTGCCAAATACTAGAAATGTAAATATAAATATTTCTAAATAGGTTTAAGAGCCTTGATTGTGGGTCCAGCAGTGGTAATGGATGGAATTGGTACTTGAACCCACAATCTTCTGGTTAGCAGTCCAAAACTAACCACTGATACCATTGGTGAGTATTGGCTCAAAAGGTTTGCTATTTACCAATTTTTCAGTGGTTTCAAGTTATTTCCTTACATGGGCTCCCCTACCATTGCTACGATGGTGAAACTCAACTTTTTTTTTCCTTCCCTCTATCAGACACCACAGCTTCTGCCAGGATCTCAGCTTGCCTGGCAGACATATCATGGATGGCAGCTCCCCAACCATAACACAACCCTTGCAACTACTTTTCATCCCAGCTGAGTCATCCCCATGCCAAGATCTGTCAATCACCTTGTACAATTTGCCCCCCTTCGACCACTGCTCGCAACCTTGGGGTAACTATGGACAAGCAATAATATTAGGAAGATTCAACCTACTCAGGCCACTCACTTGCTCATGCTGTCTCCTGTAATTTCTAAACTATTATGCATCAAGATAGTGAAATGAACTTCCCATCAATGATCAAACAGCAAAGTCATTATATAAAGTATACAGACACCCTTATCCAGAGCAACTTACAACTGAGCAAGTGGGGGTTTAGGGAGCTTTCTACTTTCTAGGAGCTGGGAATCGAACCCCGATCTTTCTGGTATCAGTCTAACACCTTAACGACTAGGCCATCCCTTCCCCTGGGGTTAAAATAGTTGCAGTAGTATATCCTGTACAGGTCGACAGTCCATCGCAGGGCCGCACACAGACGAACAACCGTACACACACACACACACACACACACACTTAGAGAGCAACCCATATGCGTTCTACAGAATATTTCAAATGCTGAGAGTGAGACAAAAAAAGTTGTGAAGGTGTAGAAAGACCCACAAAGAAAAAAAAACCCACAAAGAGCAGAGATGACAAGGATAAAGCCATGATGGATACATCGAAAGGGTTTTTGTGTCTTTCAGATTGTTCCTTAATTACCATGTGACATATACTGTTTTTGTAGGGAGACATAAAGGATGGGGAGTGAGCAAAAACGAAAAGAAATAGCAAGAGACTGATGTCGGCTAATAGACGTCTGGGAAATCAGCAGCGAGTCATCTGTTATCTGTGTCCCGCTCTGTCTCGCCTCACATTTAAATTGCTAAGAGACTGGAGTGATCTTCAGCTCTCGCTCTCACTTGGGATGAAAAGCTACCTCTGCTTTTACTCTCACCAACTGCATCCGTCTACATGCTTTTTAAAAACCAAAATGTGGAACAGCATGTATTTTCTTTTGTCCAGTGAAATATATGTGCATTTGCTCAAGTTAAACATGAAAATCTATCTTAGATCGAAATCTTCAATGATATTTATTAATTAGTATATGACACAGGAAATCCTACTGAGTAGTCAAGGGTTAAGGGCCTCGTACAGAGGCCCAATTTTGAAAGATTAATGGTACTGGAAAATCAAATTAATGATCTTATCAGTAGTCAACTTTTCTGGCTATAGAAAATCTATTCTTATAGTTAAGAAAGCTCATCAGGTCTAGAATTGGAAAAGTTAATTAACATTAATTAGAATAATTACTAGAAATATAGTTAAGTTATAATAATATTGTTTTTATAGGTTTTTTTATAATTGCATAAGTCATTATAAAGGGCAGGTCTATAATTCTTCAAACTATCCATCCACTCATTTACTATATATTTATGTATGTATTTTTTTAACAATACATCTATTTGTACATACCCCCCCACTTCGGGAAATGACACTCTTGACAATATATCCATCTATCCATCCATCCATCCATCGAATAGGACTCTCTTTTTCAATTTAGAAATGCCAATTGACCATCAATTTATCTATCCAACCATTGTGCTGTTTCTCCTCTTAAATAATGAACCATACTTATCTCAAGGGCTCATGGAAGTGGACGCCCAGCAACCAGCAATTTAGAAACGCCAACAAATCTACAAAGAATTTCAATAAACTAGGGAAGAAAACTCGAGCACACGGAAAAGCCCTTGACACATGGAAAGAACCCACAAGAACACTAGACACGTGTAGATATAACTCACATTGATGTCCCAAGGTTTTAACTTTATAAAAAAAAAAGTAAAACAACATTTACCTTTAACCAGTTTATACATCATTTGTAAAAAAACATTGCTGGTTCAGAAAAATTCAGAGGGGTTTGTGACTTGATTGGCTGTAATTTCAGTCACTGCTATTTACTAATGTGGTAAGTGGTATACTGCGGCGGGTAAGCAGGACAACGTTTGTTGAATCCAGATTTTTTTTCTCTAGTGGATCAATGATTAAGGCATTTTTGGGTTACAAAAAATACAGACACAAAGTAAATTATCTGCTTCCCTGTACCCTTGTTTCCTTGCCAACGTTGCAACATCACCATAAAACGGATCAAAAGATTTGACGGCATAACACATTAGGAGTCTGTTCTTCCATGCCCCTAGAGCACTTCCTCTTACATGAGCGCTGAGCATTTCCAATCTCTGCTCTTATAAATCTTTGACCATGGATCATGATACGAGATTAATAATTATGTTAACCAAAAAAAATTCCAAATGCTAAAAGATGTGTGGGGTTTACCTACACCATAATTCCCCGTTGATAATTTTACAAATATATTGCTAATGAATAGATCAATAAAAACAACTCGAGTGACGTGAGTCAGATGAGAAAATACTGATTTCCAGCAATTTTTCCATGTCAGGTGCTCCTGCCCTGGGCATCTCTGAGGATTTGTGAGGTCAAACGACAGTGGCAGGAGGTTTTTATTGCTTATAATTTATTTATGACAGCTTTATTTATTTATTTATGCTTTACTGCACAAAAATTTACATGCTGTAACTTGAGTTTGATTTGTAAACACACATCTTCAATCACAATGTGTGTGCACAGTGTACCTGAGGATTAGCTTCAATAAATTAATTGTTGACTCAATTGTTTGTAAACTAAATTTGAAAAGTAATGAAATAAATTTACTTATTGTGATTTTTTGTGTACTTTTTTTAAAGTAGCTTTTAAAATGTGTGATTTTTTTTAAACTGTTCTAATTCAGGTTTTGTATCAAAGTACAATTTCGTATCTGTTAATAAGTAGAAAGAAAAAGAAAAAATAAACATGGTTCCTTTGCTTTTTTTCAGGTTAAGGTCGGGATCCTGGTGCATCCCAATTCTATCCCAGAAATATTGCGGGAGTTGGGAATACAGCCTAGCCAGAGCATCAATCCAGTGCAGAGCATCATGCATTCATGTATTTCCCTTCTGGAAGCAATATAATGGCCTGTCTCCATGAAATATCTGCATGTTTTCAGGCAGTAGGGACATAGCCCAAAGGGAAACAGGGTGAACATCACATCCAAGTGATCCCTCTTCCTCATTAGATGCAAAGGACAAAAAGTTCTGGGCATTTTCTTAGCTTTCAAATTCCATACATGATAGAATTTGGTGATTCCAGGTAGCGGTACCTGCGGAGGTCTTCAAAAGAACTTTTGGCGAACACCTAATAGAATACTTGGGGCTGGGTTCACCCATGTGCTTCAAGTTTATTTTTTCTGCTCATTCTTTAGACACCCCTAATTTAACTCTGCATACGGAGAATCTCACACATATTCTCTTTGTACATCCCAAGTAACATGAAACTGAACACACAAGCATGAGCACAAAACTCCACCTTGTCTCCGCCCTTGGAGAACTTTATTTCAATACTCACTATGGCAAAATTAAACAGAAAAAATAGACAACAAACAAACCTTTACAGAAAGTAAATAAGAGGTGCGGGCAGCGCGGTGGCGCAGTGGTTAGCACAGTCGCTTCACAACAAGAAGGTCCTGGGTTCAAATCCTTTGTCTTTCTGTGTGGAGTTTGCATGTTTTCCCCGTGATTGCGTGGGTCTCCTCCTGGTACTCCGCTTTCCTCCCATAGTCCAAAAACATGCGCAATAGGTTAATTGGTGACTCTAAATTGGCCATGGGTGTAAATGTGAGTGTGTGTGGTTGTGTGTGCCTGTGTGTGGCCCTGCGATAGACTGGTGACCTGTCCGGGGTGTATCCCCTGCCTCTAGCCCTATGTGTGCTGGGATAGGCTTCAGTAGACCCCCGTGACCGCGAGTTCAGGAATAAGCGGGAAGAGAAGATGAATGAATGAATAATTAATTAATTGGATGTGCTACTATCAGAGGTCGAAACACAAAGAAATTCTAAAATGAAAAAGATTTATTTGAACCATTTTTTTAATAATTAATAACAAAAACAATTAGCTGGGACATGCAGTCAACATAGTGTGATCTAGAAGATAAGTTAAAAAAAAAGAAATAATCTGACAAAGGTAGTTGTAAAGAACTTCTGCACACAGACAAAGTGTGGTACAGAATGAACTTACACCCGTGTCTTTAGCAGATAACTGTGGTCTTCTGATGGTCAATAATTAAACGCACAAAAAAACTTTCAGTAGAGTTAAATAGAATCATCAACGCATCACTCCAAGAAAACCACCATTTTCCCAATTTTATCACCTAAATAAGCTCATTTTAAATTAGATTGGAATGAAAAGGCTGAAAACAAAAAATATTCAGCTGGGGAAAAAAATTGTAACTAATTAAGTTCATTAACTTGAGGTCTGTGACATGATTATCTATTGATGGGAGGCAGTGTCTATCAATAGTAAAATGGTAATGTGCTTTCCAATCTTCCTCAACGTCGAATTGCAAATCTTCATGTACCCTACAGAACATCAAAAGATTCTGAGAAAATTGAGAAATCTGTCGGCATAAGAGGCAAGGATGAAGACATTTGTTGAATGCCTTAACTGCACCCTTACTTTAAGCATCACTCATCGAAATACTTCCAGAACCCACAGTCAGTAAACACACTTCTAAATCTAATCCTAAACTCTATTATTCAAAAAAGAAGCCAAGCCATATGTGAGCATGGTCCAGAAGTGTCGTCGTGTTCTATGGGACAAGACTCATTTAAAATGGACTGACTCGAAGTGGAAAAGTGTTCTATGGACAGATGAATCTAAATTTGACATTCCTGCTGGGAATCATGGATGCCGTGTCCTCCATGCTAAAGAGAATGAAGACCTTGCAGCATGTTATCAGCATTCAGCAGACTGCATGTTTTGGAATGCTCTATAGGCAGCTTGCATCTTTTGGAAGGCAGCTATGAATACTGAAATGTATATAAGGTTTTTAGAGCAACATATGCTCCTCTTCAGATGACGTCTGTTTCAGGGAAGTCCTCGTGTGTTTCAGCCAGATAATGCAAAACCACAGCATGGCTTCGTAGTAGAAGAGTTTAGGCACTAAATTACCCTGTGTGCAGTCCAGTTCTTCAACCTAAATATAACATTTAGCACATCAATAAACAAAAAATAGCCCTGCGATAGACTAGCGACCTGTCCAGGTTGTACCACCTGCCTCTCGCCCCATGTGTGAGACGATAACCAAATAATAAACAAGATTAAAAAAAGGATCAACAAAAAATACTTCAAGGATGACCACACACTCTTTAGCAGGTAGTTACTTGAATGAGGCAAGAACGGGAGAGAATTCCTTACAATAATTCCAGAAACTCATAACATTAATATCCAGAGGTCTTTAAACTGTTTCAAATAAAAGAGAGGATGCTACACAATGGTAACCCTACCCTGTCCAGGTATAGGGATCAAATTGCTCATTTTGTGCAAAAAGTGTTTCAACATTTATGTTAGTTATGTTTTATTCTGAATTTAATATCGGCTCATGTAAGAATTTAAGTTTGTATTTGAATTTACAAAACGTCCCAACTTTCCAGGAATTCAGGTTGTAGACACGGTTTAAGCTCTCTTGTCATTTACAGATATGACAGTGTTTGCTGTATGCTGGCCTCAAGCAAACAGTGCAGGAGAAGGGAAGGGTTTGCAACAAACAATTGTAACAAACAGATTGTCAGACACAAGCAGACACCATGACAATTAGCTGACAGGGTAAACAAGAAGAAAACCTAGACACTAATGACTAAAGGTGTTGACAGGGTGCAGACAAAGACCAGCATGTGCTTACTGCCTTCATGATTAGAAATAAGTTTTTATACTGAGCATCAAAAGCCTTAGGATTAGTATGACATCATACTTTTACTGCACAGATGGGCTGTAGGTTTTTCACTTTATTTATAAAAATGCTTGCTGCTTGAAGTATTCTATCTTAATACTACTGTCGAATTGGGTACTTTTTTTCACTGATGTCCAATTTGTGTTATCTAGGAACCTCATGATTTAGAAATTACCCCCACATATCAATCTGAGATACGCATGGGTAAAGCCTGTCATTTGACTTCTGGAATATTTCACCCAAGCATTTCATTGGTATTATAGGTATAAATGTATAATACATCAAACAAAAGAATGTTTTCTTATCACACGACGCTATAGGTGTCCATTCATCTAAGCATTGTTTCTTTTTGCTCTGCTTTCTCTTTCTGAAAATTGCATCATCTTATAGTGTATCGTAATATGCAGCATCCGAAACACTCCAACAGATGCATTGTTGAAGTCGTAAACACAGCCGATTCAGTGTTTAGCTAAGTGGTAGCACAGTGTTTAAGGTGTTAGACTTCTAATTGGATTCCCACCATCACCGAGCTGCCACTGCTGGGCCCCTGAGCAAGGAGCTTAACCCCTAATTGCTCAATTCCACAAAGACAGATACCTTTAAGCCAGTCTGGATAGGGACATCCGCCAAATGCCGCAAATGTTAATATGGGACAAATTCTTCCTTGGCAAATTACTGACATGATTTGATTTGTATACTTCACACTGGTTCAATATCACTAATAAACTCAACAGTTACTATATTACAAATAACCAAATGGGAAAAGGACATTAGTTAATATGCAGTATAAATTAAGAAAAGTCTCACTACTGCTTTTGTATTTATTCATTCATTCATTCTTCGTCTATACCCACTTATATCCTAATTCAGGGTCTAAAAAGGCAGTTTGCCCTTTCATCACAGGGCCATACATGCCTATGGGCACTGTAGAATCACCAACCAACATAATATATGGGAGCAGGACTGTGGGAGTAAACGCATGCAAAACAAACAAAAAAAAGATTTATAGTGCATTTATACAGTTTGTATGTATATGTTTAAACTTGTCACTTTAAAAAAAGAGAAACATGGAACTAAAGTAAGAAATGCATTAAAACTATTTAAGTAACTATTGTATTTTTTACACACACACACACACACACTAGAAAACATCTATCCATCCATCCGATAAAGCAGGAACACATACAAGTGCTGTATGAGAGGAGTCTGAGGTAAATTAGTGAATCGATCAGCGTCTCTGGTGGGGTGCGTCTAAAGCCGTATCCCGTAAACCTTTTAACACATAAGAACAATTTTTTAAGTAATCTTTCCTAACTATTTGTATCTGTTACAATAGGTACAGGGCGGTAACAGCTCAGTGCCTACAATAACCTTAAAGAGGTTAGGACCTCAACCTGGTTGTATGAATTCTGCTTTAAAAAAAATTATACTCAGAAATGGCAAATTGAAATGCAACCTTAACAAATTCTTCTGTAGCCACAAGTGTGATAAAATAAGTCGGAACACTGTCGGCACTTGGGGCATTTTAAACAACATAAATGAGTTTGATATGATTATTTAGTTTAAATGGAACCATTTCATGGAACTTTTGGCCACAAGCTAGGTAAGACAATAATAAACTAACAAAATGCCACCATTTGATTTAAGCCAAGAGTGTTTATGTTCTTTTTTATCGCAAAACTTTAACAAACTACTAGTCCACCTAACCTCTTATTAGCACTAAAATTCCATCAATGAGGATTAGGTTTATATGATAACTAATCATCATTATCATCATGGCGTGACAGAACGCATCATAGACGGCAGAATGCTCCTATTTTCCATTTTGAAATAAAGCCACTCCGAGTTAATACTGAAACTTGGAGCTTTGCTGTATAAATCTTGTCGAGCTAATCATGGGAAAGTCATTTACGCTCTAACACAGAACCTCTTGGCCAATCTTGCGAGCTGTGATGAAAATACCCAATCATTAATTAACCAAAGTTATCTCTGGAATGATTTTTGGAATAAGTGCTCATATAGGCTTGAAAGCAATTAAGCGACTGTGTGATGGTAAAACAAATCATAACAGTAGGTTAATTGAAGGAGAATCAAACTAAAGGGTGTGTGATCAGACTGGCGTATGATCAGAGAAGAGGATGAAGTAATACAGAGAAACGTGGGAACATTAGCCATTAGAAAAATAAATAAATAAAAAGAAAGCAAAAATAAATGTATAGATAAACAGTAAATCATAAGTTCTTTATATAGATAAATCTTTAAACACTGAAAATCAAGCAGCAAGGGTTCTTTCTGTGCTAAGTTTGTATGTTCTCACCAAGCAGGTTTACTCCATGTTCTCCGGTTTCCTCCCACAGTCCCAAAACATGTACATTAGGTTGATTCCAAATTGGCTATGGGAGTGAATGTGAGCGCATCTAAGCGTTGCCCTACGATGAATTGGCGACCAGTCCACTTGCTCTATGTGCAATGGGATAAGCTCCCCCGTGACCGTACAGGAAAAGCGTGTATAGAAAATGAATGAATGAGTCTTTACAAAAAAACTCCACATTTATCTGCATTTATGAGGAACCCAAAATACAGTTGCCTCTTTTCATAAATAAATAAACCTAAGATATTTATTGTATTAGTTCCTGTAACACTGCCTCTAAAAGTGGCTCTAAAGACTGCTAAGTAAATTCCAGCTCCTGAGTGAACGTCTGACGTAGTTTGAAACAAATGCACAACACATGCTCTTCAGCTCAGCAAGTGCGTAATAAGTTCTGTCAAAATTGCGTACTAATTAAAGCAGTAATTATATGGGTACCTGATGAGCAGGATTATTCATTACCAAAAGTCTGCGCTCTGTTTAATCGGTCCTGAAATGATAAAAAATCGTTTTACATCGTCAACAAGCAAAGCTAAGCAGCAGGGAACTGTTAAGGACAAAATAAAATCAAACAAGGCCTATTTCATAAAATAGAAAGAAAAATATAATACTGAAACTGGGTGTTGGGGAAATTTCTAGATATATTTCTAGAATTTCTAGAATTTCTAAATATAGGGCACTTTAAGACAAAGACCACAAATTAACCATTTATAAACCATAAAATATAATAATTAATAACCAGGTAAATAATATCCCGTAGTGGTTAGCACAGTCCTGTAGTGGTCACAACGCGGTAGTGCTTAGCACAGTCGGCTCACAGTAAAAAGGTCCCAGGTTTGATTCCCTATTTGGAATTCTTTCCGCGCTTGCATGGGTTTACTCCGGGTACTCGGGTTTTCTCCCACAGTCCAGGTTAGGTTTGCTGGCAGTTCTAAATTGCAAATAGGATTGAGTGCAGGTGTCTGTGGCCCTGTGATGGTTTTGCGACCTGGGTCTAGGGCATGTCTTTCGCCCTTCAGAGAGCTGAGCTAGGCTTCATCAGACCCCTGTTACCCTGAATTAGCAAACATGTTAAAATTTTTTTTTAATGTAACACACATTTAACTAAAAATTTAATCCACAAGCAGCCTGTCATCTAACTGTTCAGCTTTAAATAAACTTTCCTCACAAGCAGATTATTAGTACAATGTTTGACCATTTTATTACAACATTTGCATTATGATTTTCATAAATAATCATTGAAGATCCTAAGTGAATCCAGGTTTATAATGATATCATATAATGTCTAAAAAGCAGTTTTCTGTTTTCTTCCTAAAAAACAGTGTATGTGTAAAAACTTTAGCAACCAGAGTTTCTGTCAGCCTTTGAAAAGGTACCGCACTGTTGGGTGCTGACGGTCACAGTGTGATTCATGTGCAGGCTGACTGAGTTTCCTGTAGGAATTCTGATAAACTTTACATGAGATCAGGTTTTAATCCGAGCTGCTGTGAAAACTGATGTCTATAGATGTCCATGCATGCTAATAGCAAATCACTAACCAATCAAAAGAGACCCGCACAAATAGTGGTTCAGGTGTTTAAATACTAATCAGAAGATCATAGATTTGATGCCCAGCACCACCAAGTTACCACTGTTGGACCCCTCAGCAATAGTGGGGAAATAAATGAGGTAAATATAAGTGGTCTCCATAAGGATGTCTGCCAAAATCTGGAAATGTATGTACCACACACACACCACGTTTGCTATTTTGATGGGGACTCTTCATAAGTTTAATTGTTTTTATACTGTAAAACATCTATTCCCTTTTCGTTATCTTTAACCCCTAACCCCAACCTGAATTTTACTTTCTTACAAAACCCATTCTGTTTGATTTATAAACTTTTGGAACCATGGGGACCTCAATTTTTATCCCCACGTGGCTTTGTAGATTCAGGTTTAGGTCCCCTAAATAGACAGACTGTATAAACCTTTACACACACACTAGTCTGATGAATACACAGTTGCTGAACATTGAGAGTTTGGCATGTGTTAAGTGTTGTTCTCCACCCTGTGGGTCTGACCTCGCTGAGCTGGCACCTGTTTTAGGGAGTGAGTGCCAACCTACCCCGATCCAAATCCCCCAACTTCCTCTTTTCCTGTCTAGCACACTGATCTACACACTGAGCATTAAAACAACCTTTACTGAAGAAGATGGAAGTGGTACAAATAAATATTTACAGCCTTTCAGCGCATAAAGACATCTTAGTTAAGCAACAAGCCTTTCCAAGCAAACGTCTGGAGGGTTTCCACAAAAGATTAACTGCTTTTCCAAATTTATTTTACCTCAACTAGACAAGATTAGAAAGAAAAATCCGGCAGAGATCAGGCATTCGCAACTAAGTCGATTTAATCCTGCACATTTTAGGCCACAGTCAAACAAGTTATTATTTTTATAATGAAATAAAAAGGAGGTTTCAAGGAGGGATTTCCAGACAGTAGAACAAAGACTGTAACCGAAAAAGTATATTATAAAGTCAACAAAAACTGCAATAATACAAAGGACTATATATATATATAACACACAGAAGAGACAATCTATCATATTAATAAATGGCGCAGCCACTTTTAACTGCTTAACATAGCTTACATTTTTATTTATACATCCTGTAACCAAACTATATGGAACATACCTATTTTATAAAAGTGCGGATGTCCATTCATCCATTCATTTATCTTCTATACCCACTTATTCCTTAACCCAGAGCACATAAGGTAAAAGGCAGGGGGTTTCTTTTTTCTGCTCATCACTGATTCTCACCTCAAATTCCATCTTGCTGATTTTCACCAAACCCATGCACACACTATCTTATTAAAGAGGCTTGTAAAATTGTTAACCCTTGATAAATATTTGAAAAACTAAAAATTTTATTTGCATCCGGAGAGTTTTAATGAGCGCTTTGAAAGACACTTGAATCCTTTTAATCGTACTACCTTTTGTAGTTGATACTGCCTGCAATTATTAAAAGAGAAAAAAAAATGGCAATTGAAGGCTGGGTATCTGTTTTGAGCTAAAGAAGCACGCTACAATGATAAAAGGCATCGCACAATCTAGTAACGCATGCTTAATTAGACAAGTTTTTGTTTTCTCTTTTCATCTCGCACACACACATACACACACAAAAGATTTGAGATTCTTTTGCTTATATAATTAGGACTTCTTTACAGGACATTTTTTGAGCCTCTGTTTTTGTTAGGAATTAAGGGTAACATTTACATTTCTGTTATTTGGGACTTGACTCTAAAACTAACAATGACCGGTGCACCTTGGTGGTGATGGGAATCGAACCTATCTTCAGCAGTTCAATTTCCTAGCCAATGAGCTACAAATAATTATAGAGAAATGTTAATGCTTAGGTTTACAGTGATGGTGTTTCCTGATATACAGAATTGCAACTAATAGAAAGGAAAAACAAACTAATAGAAATTATTATAGAACATTTTATCAAATGATATTGTCTACAGATCTAAACTACAGGCTCTAATGGAAGTAGTAAAATAAACTAGCAAAGCAAGCAAAATGGATTGGAATTGAACTTGTTTAAAGCTTTTATATTTAAAGACTAATGGATTTTTTAAATTCTTTTGTAGTAATTTGCTTTCTTACTTTGATGTAACATAAAATAACAGTATTTATTAAAAGTATTTATTATCTTTTTAAAACCATGTCAGCATCAAGGCTATTTTCAGGGCTTCACAGTCATTCACCTAACATACATTTGTGGATGCTATATATCAATTAATCGCTAACAATTAGTATCAGTATTCATTCATTCACTTTTCTATACCCACTTATTCCTTAACTGGGGTCTGTCGGAGACTCTCCCAGCGCACATAGGGCCAGAGGCAGGTGTACATCATAGACAGTATCGGTGTTGATTCTAAACAAAATCAATAATGGTCGATCTTTAAAACCGATGAAGCCAATAATGGTGGATTCAATGAAAAGTAGCCAAGGTTGCTTAAACAAGTGATGAAGTAAGGTAAGCGCGACAGTTTTTTTCTTATTGAAGCAGAACCAAGGTGAGAAAACAAACTTAACATAGGGTAATTGAGAGAAAAAGAAAAAGATGAAGGTCACCCGAGATTTGAAGAGATTAACCAGATTTTAGCGTTAATGAAAAGGAAGTCCCAAAAGAATTCCGAAAAGAAGCTTGATCAGGAAACGTACATTACAGACTGATGTTGTCAGACGTGGCAGTTGGTATCAACGCAGGACGGAAAAGGTAATTTTGCCATACATGCTCTGGTTATCTTATAAAGTACAGCCTAATCTCCTAATCTTGCCATGCCAGGGCGACTATATGAATTGCCATAGAGCCCTTTAGTTTCTACCATTTGGATGTCTGAGATATGTACAAACAGGTAGCAGGTCATAATGGTCGAACCAAACATTTTAACTGAATCAACATTTTTTTTCTTGGAACATTTGTTCCTATGCCTTTCATAAAACATATAAACACTGCACATTTAAATACATTTAGACGACTTAAGTTAATAATGATGCTATGGAATGTAAAGAGACTTTTAATAAGCAAAACAGAAATGAAGAGAATCACCTGTTGTACCTTCAAGTACAATTAAACCAATTAAAGAACGTTCTGGTGATAATATGACATATACAGTGTGTAGACATTTTACCAGCACACCCACATAAGTGCGTCTTTCCCAAACACTAGCCACAAATTTTAAATCACACATTGGTTTGGAATCTATGTTGTATTTTTACACCCTGCGCCTGATCTCAATAAAGTTCTTCTGTTTGAAGAACTAGACAGTTCTGTACTATGGACTCGATCTAATATACTGAATACTTTTGGGATGAACTGGAACACCGACTGCACCCTAGACCTTCTTACCCAACATCAATATCTGACTTACACATGTGAAGGTTATGGTAGTGAGACTACATCTGAAATGTAGGCATCTGGCATAGTTTTTTGAACGTTTGACTATATAGTGTTTTTACAAAATACAATTTCACTAAAGATCGATGGAGATTGTTCAAGTTACCAAATGAATTGACTCTGCATGAAAACAAACCCAGAGAATGTTCCAGACAGAATGTTCATTTCTGACCTCTGCTGAGTGTGAAGTTCTCTTGAGAAGAACCGAGACCAATTTAAATTGGCACGGTGGCCCCACAGAGGGCTTTAATGGCTGTGTTTTTGAAACAAGCTTGTCAATTCCAGACGGCGCTCTGGAGTTTTGTTAGAAACTCAATTGCTCTTCAATTTGGGAGCCGCTTAGCCAGGGAGCGCCCCTTAACCATAAAGTGTTTAGAGGTATTTGTTCAAATTGAGCTGAAGCGTTTGCGTTTAGGGTGTGACACAGGACAGGGAGAGCAAATTTGTGCTAATAAAGTCAGAACGAAATCTTGCAATTTGTACACTGCTAGTAAATCACATTTACCAATTCAAATTCACCATACTTATAAAAACTATACAGAATTTAAAGACTTCAATTCTTAACATTTCTAAGAATTTAGTATTTCACCTTAGTGTTTAGCACTACTTGCCTCACAGCAAGAAGGTCTGGGGTTTGATTCCCAGGCAGGGGCCTTTCTGTGTGGAGTTTGCATGTTCTTCCCGTGCTTGCGTGGGTTTATTCTGGGTACTCCGGTTTCCTCCCACACTCCAAAAACATATATGTTAGGTTAACTGGTGATTTTAAATTGCCTTTATAAGTAACTGTGTGTGTGGGATGGACCCCCCAACCTTTTACCCTTCAGAAAGCTGTCATATGCTCCAGCAGACCCCTGTTAGGAAACAAGCAGTTATAGAAGATAAAAGAACAAATGAACTAATTAATTCCTCTGGAATATACATGGTACCCAGTGAAATTTTAAAGTAATGTAAGTATATATA
>JAOTQW010057537.1:0-17869 GCA_026260075.1 Sisor rabdophorus
TGGACAGGTCGCCAGTCCATCGCAGGGCCACACGCACACAACCACGCGCACTCACGTTCATCCTATGGGCAATTTAGAGTCAACCGAATACACATGTTTTTGGAATGTGGGAGGAAACCGAAGTACCCGGAGGAAGCGCAGGGAGAACATGCAAACTCCGCACAGAAAGACCACGTGCCCGGGATTCGAACCCAGGACCTTCTTGTAGTGAGGCGATCGTGCTAACCCCCGCGCTGCCCGTAAACTTAATGAAATTAATCATAAACATTAAGTTCATAAAGCAGAACTACAGTAATGACTTTCTTTATTGCGAAGTGCAGCAGTCATACATTTAAGAATGCCTGCATGCCCTTCGTTGGGATGAAACATCCTTTGACCCTGTTAATATCCGCTATTATTTACACGAGTGTAACTGCTATAAATCTAATTGTAGACTTGGCATCATCCCCACCCACCAAGTAGCCTATTGTAGGCTGCTATTTTCAGCTGTAGTCTTACAAAAAGAAGGCAATCAGGCAAGTGAATTACAACATGTCCTTTCTCTCTATTGGTTGCTTGATGTGACCTTCAGGACTCACCGCAGGAAGGCGTCATTACCAGAGACATCCATCGTACCTTCCCCGCCCATGACTACTTTAAGGACTCGGATGGTGACGGTCAAGATTCGCTCTACAAGATCTGCAAGGTGAGCAGTAATACTGGAGGATACTTTCCTCTAGAACACCAGAGCATTATTCACCATGCTGTGGTTAACTTTTACTTCTTTGTTAAAACATTTTAAAGGTTATTTGCAACTAAATTTGTACATTTCACAGAGCTATTAAATTCTGCTTGGTTAATCGCAATGTATGAATATTCTGTAACAGGAGTTTTGAAATTCTGTCTGTAATTTAAATCACAGCTTTGAATCAATTTGCTTATTTTAATAGGTAATATAATTTCTCTATCGAGTCCTCTTCTAATATTTGACTAAGCTTTATGTCCAGCTGATGAAAAATCTTCAATCAGGTATCACTCATGTTTGGGTAAATTGAAAAGCTGCCGTAGCTTTTTGTGGGTAAGTTTAGCACTCGTATCAGCAAATGTACATTTTGTTTTACATTTAGTTGTATATGGGTGATTCTATTACTAAGTACACAGTAGACAATATTTGGTGTACAAAAAGGTTTTTTTGTATGGTTAGATTTCTAATAAAAAAAATATTTTATTTTTCAAATTTGAATTAATCACAAAATTCCTTTTGTCCAAATTAGTATGTATTTTTTTAAATCATATATCAGTATAATTAAATCAACTGATTTTACTTTCCTTTTGGGTTTTTTTTTATCTATTTAAAATAGCTCTAGTTAAGAAGTTGGCAACCTGCACATGTGGCTTTCATCCTACAGCTGCATAAACCTGTGACTTTGTTAAAAAAAAAAAGAAAGAAAGAAAAAACAACAACCCGGTGGCCGATTACCTGCTCCGGAGGGCATGATAAAAGCTAAATAAAATGAATAATACAGATAAACATTGATAATGTTTTAAGGAAGTATATTCATCCCAGTGTTGTTGTTTTGTTGCATTCAGGCATGTCAAAAAGGCTTTCTGGCTTTCTATTATTTCTGCAAAACTGCCCAAATGACTCCTGCAGACCGCTGCCCTAGTCATTTCCTTAAATTTACAACAGTAAATTGTATTAAATTTTTGGTATTTTCTTACATAAAATATCTATAAAACTTTCTTTAATAATATACCGTTTCATACTTTGCCTTCAACTCGATGTAATTACTTCCTATAACTATCTAAGACATAGGAAGTTACCCTCACTGATAAGATCATTTTAGATCTGGAGTTATCGTCTTAAGAAAGATTTAAAAATATTTGGTGGTCATTATTTAATCAGCACTAAGATAAACAATAATAGACCCAGGTGATACAGCAGAAAAGTGGTAGGTAAATTTTAGCTATCCATAGACGTTAGTCACAGACTGCAGACTAGAGTGGGAGAGGTGGCTGTCATTCAGAGCGACACTTGCCAGTCGTGGGTGTCTATAAGCGCATCTGTGAGGTGGATGGGGTTTTTCTTTAGACTGTCCATAAGCTGCCCTGTACCACCGCATATGCAACACATTAAAAAAGAGATCTGATCTCTTTATGTCTTAGTGGAAGCATTCACTAGGCTCGCTTCGAACTTGCCTTTTATCTAACAGGAGCAGATTGTATTACTTTCCTTAACTGTTCTCTTTTTAAATAATTTGATGTAAAATAATCTGGTTTTGTTGGCTGCAGGCTTATTCTGTGTACGATGAGGAGATTGGATATTGCCAAGGCCAGTCTTTTCTGGCTGCAGTGCTGCTGTTGCATGTAAGTATTCATTTCTTATTATTATTGCAGATCATGGTGAAAGGCAGATTGTCAAGTAGTTTTGCAACAATAGATCATTAAAATTAAAAGCAGATTATACAGCGTAAAGTAACAAGCAGGGTGGCGCGGTGGCGTAGTGGTTAGCACGGCCGCCTCACAACAAAAAGGTCCTGGGTTCGAATCCCGGGCTCTGGGTCTTTCTGTGCGGGGTTTGCATGTTCTCCCTGCGCTTGCGTGGCTTTCCTCTGGCTACTCCGGTTTCCTCCCACAGTCTAAAAACAAGTGTATTAGGTTCATTGGTGACTCTGAATTGCCCATAGGAGTCAATGTGAGTGCGTGTGGTTGTGTGTGTGTGTCCCTGCAATGGTCTGGGGACCTGTCCAGGCTGTACCCCTGTCTCTCGCCTTATGTGCGCTGGAATAGGCTCCAGCAGACCCCCGTGACCCTCAAAAGTTCGGGAATAAGCGGGTATAAAATATGAATGAATGAATGAATGTATAAAGTACTAAGCTAAAAACTCTTTGAACATTGTTTTAAAGGGTTTACATTTAAAAGTTTAAATGTCTATAAATATATACAGTCTATATAAAGGTTTTTTTTAACTAGAAAAGTTGACAGGAATATTAATGCCCCAGCCTGTCTACCTGCAGGAGCTCATTCAGTCGTGGACGTACACACACACACTGTCTCTGTGATTTAATGCCCACTCTAACCTTGCTCCCTCAAACACAAACACACAGCATTAAACCTGCAGCATTCACAGCAAACCATTTCTCTTTACTCGCTTTATGACAGAATATAAGATGTCTTACTTCATTTCTCAGGCTCTCTGTTTTTACGTTTTGAATCTTTGACATACAGTTGCTTGGCAATCTCTTTCCGTCATTACTGTTCCATATTCAACAACAGCCTAGTATTTCCCCATGTTGTCGTCCTTTCCCCTTGAATGTTCTATCTCCGATTCTGTCTCTCACCATGTTTCATTAAAATCTCACTGCTGCTTTTATCTTGCAACAGTGTTAGTGACTGAATTTTCAGCATAAATTGCATCTATGTCCTATGTGCGCCAGGATAGACTCCAGCTGACACCCCCCCCCCGCCCCCGTGACCGCCGGATTAGGGAATAAGCGGGTATAGAAGATAAAAAAATTAGGAATGTGTGCTGCCTGACAATTGTGGGCCTTATTTAACGCTCAAAATAGTTTGGGCTTATTTCAGCTTTCTTTATATGGTTTTACAATGTAAATAGACTAGACATTAAGCTGATATCTGACAACTTCTCCAATGAGGTGCACAGAACAGCATAAAAAAGCATCTTATGGCTTGTGTGTGTTTGTAGATGCCAGAGGAGCAGGCGTTCTGTGTGCTGGTAAAGATCATGTATGACTACAAACTCCGAGATCTCTACAGAAACAACTTTGAAGATCTACACTGCAAGTTTTACCAGTTGGAGCGCCTGATGCAGGTTAATACAGTAAAGTTTTCACAATAATTAAAAAAAAAAATTTTCTGAAAAAAAAGGGGGAGTTAGAGAGAACTGGAAAGGACCCAAAACGGAATTGAACCAGGAGCACAACAAACACCATGGTGCAGACCGAAATTTTCTCCATTATAAATATTGTCAACTTAAACCACAGTTTTCTAAAAATCGTAAAAATGAGAGGCTTCAGCAGTTTTTTCAATAAAAATAGCAGAAATTTTTCTTTAAACAATGTCGTAATAAAAATGATATTTAAATCATTAAATCTAGATTATAAAAGGAAACTGATAGCTTTCTATGGATTCTGTGTGGGTAACACAGAACACACGGGTAAAACCAGCAGGTTTCCTACAAAAGAAGCTTGCAGAGCTTTTTCCTAAACCTGTTGGTGGAACACGTTTGTCAAAGGACTTTTAATTTTGTGTTAAAATGTAGTTAGCTCCTATACGCACCTCTTTTCAGCAGTCAGCCCAATACAGTTAGTATTGATACATTCCCCATGTCCACAGTGTTAGAATTGATCGGTTCAAAGCTAATGGACACACACAAAGCCATGTGGAAACCTGTCTTGGGCTGTCTGTATGCTCACTGTCAAGAATTCTTATCTTTAGCAGTCATTAATAAAAAATTATTTATTTTTTCCTCAACTTCCTCCCTGCATCGTCTGTTCAGATCTTCAGTTGAACCCATTCTTTTACTTTTGCCTCATTTGGTTGATGTGTTTGTGTAAAAAAGTAATTTTGAGAGACATGTTGAATCCCTTTACCCTTGCTACTACCAGATTTTTTTGGGTTGTATATCACATTTTATTTAAACCTCAAATACATTTTGTGTATATGTGGCATAACATTCCCAAACAATATCTAACTGATTGAGTTTTCTGCCTATATCTCAGATACTTTTCGTGTAGTGCTTTTGTACTGTAACGTTTAGATACTTTAGCAGCTGCTCTTGTCCAGTGCAACATACAAAAGTGCTATGAGTCACATCATTTAACCAGCTTAAAACTGGTACGATAGATCACAAATCATAAATATACACCACCAGATTGGTGCCAGAACAGAATAAAAGTCTTGATGCAGACCAACCCTGAGTCCTGGGGATTGTGGAACAAGTCGAGCAGTGCTTGTGGATATGAGGTAGTATGGGATCGAGTACTCATTACTGAGTGTAATGAGTGCTTTTAGTTAGGATGGTGCTGGTCCGTTTTTGCCTTGTTGGGAAGCATAAGTGTTTTAAATACTTATTGAGCTACTTGGGAGCCAGTAGAGGAATTACAGCAGTGGTGAGGTATGTGAAGACTTTGGTAGGTTAAAAACGACATGTGCATTCTGAATCATCTGCAGAAAAAAAAGGTAGAGGTAGACCGGCCGGGAGCGAGTTACAGTAGCCTGGTTTAAAAATTACAAGATACTGCACAAGCAACTGAGTGACCTAAGTAGAGAAGAATGGTCAAATCCTCCTAATGTTATGGAGGATGAATCTACAGGATCAAGCTAAGTTAGCAACATGTGAGGAAAAGGATAATTGAGTTACCCCATGGTTACGAGCAATGGTCATAGAACAGACGAGTGAATTTTTTTAAAATTGCAATATTTTGGCACGGGGATGAATCAGCTGGGATGACTCTGGGATAACATTAGCAAATCAATGGCACTTCAATCTGTGTATTATCTAGATGCCTGATGGTAGTCTAATTTTAGTCTTGTTAACATTTTGCACATTTGTTTAACCCACCTATCAAAAATGTACTGCTAGTTAAATAAGAATTAAACATTTCCATGGTGTGCTTTATAAACCAAAAAGCATGGGTCCTGTTTTCGATCAATTAATTTTTTTTTATTAATTCTCTGCCTTTTGAATTTTGGAAGCCTTGCTCGGGCATCACCCAAGGCTTATAATTTTGTAGAATCTTTGCTCTTTCTATAAGAATTTCAATAATGCAGAATTATTAATTCAAAATTAATAATGCTAAATTAACTGGGATTACATATGAATATCCGATGTTTTCGTTTCATCAGTGTGTATTTAACTTTTTTCCCTGTGTGTGTGTATAGGAGCAGCTCTCAGATTTGTGGACTCATTTCCAGGCTTTAAGCCTGGAGGCTCATATGTATGCCTCTCAGTGGTTCCTGACCCTCTTTACAGCCAAGTTCCCTCTCTGCATGGTCTTCCACATTACCGACCTGCTGCTGTGCGAGGTACAGAAACCATTCAAGTGACTTCAACCTTTTAAAACTATTGCATTACATAAAAGCAGATGGCTATGAGGGGTTTTTAGTATTATTTCAGCAATTTACGCACGCCACTTGATCTTTTATCACATTAGCTTGGTATAAAATAACAAGTTTTTAACTACAGCTACCAACCATCGAACCAGGCTTGTATAAGCTAAGCAAAACTGAATTTTAAACTTTACATAGCAATACGCAAAACTAGCCTCAAAGATTCAGGGAAATGAATATAGAATAATAAACTTAGAATAAATAACTTTGATCAGGTTCATTTCGGTGTAAAGAGACTACACAAACTCCACATTTATTACGTTTTCTTAAATTGCTTATCTAGATCATCACTTGATATGCAATATAATGAGACGAGGACGACAAGCTACTGTGTTTGTCGGGTTTCTTCTTTTCCAAACAGATCGGATTTTAAAGAAAACTTGTCATTTTTCTTTTTACTGTTGCTCAGTCAGGCACTGTTTACTTCTTCAGTTAGATTTTTCAAACAATTCTCCCAGAAAATGACCCCAAGCTTCTCCTCTCTGACTACTTTATAATTGCTTTATGCTCTCCAAAAAGATGTGCACTACCTTTTCATGTTCCTTTGAGAGGCTTTTGGTGTTTTCTGTGTTATTCATTCAGCAAGGTTGTAGCCCGCGGTGGAATAATTAAAATTTTTCTTGGCCTGTCTCAATCAGTGAGTCGCATAAAGAGAATCTGTTCGAAGTATCCAAGGACATGTCTTTATCTTTCAGCTTCTCCACCCATGTATCCCTCTACTCTAACTTGTATTCTTTAACCTAAAGATCTTTTGTAGACACCTCACCACATACATTTACTTATTATTCTTCAAATGATTGTTTTTTAATTCTCGAAACAGATAAAGTTTCTGTTAGTGAGATGGGGTATGTGTATTTTTATATAACATTTTAATAAACAGGTATTCAAGCAGTATTTTTTACTGCAGTCATTTTTCAAGATGTATTGCTGCATAATCTTTATCATGTTGTATAGTAGCTTTAAAATTAATCTCTATTTTGTCATGGAATGAGATTAAGAGTGTGTCAGGGAAAAACACGTTTCATTCCCCTTTGGAAAACCATCATTTTTACACCATTCCTCTCTAGCCTCCTGGCGCCATCTAGGGTCAGGCTTGTCTGAGTCATGTTATTAATAGAGAAGGTGGGTTATTTTTAGCTCTGTGTTACCATGTGAATGGGTTGTCTGAGCAATGTTTGAGATGGATGTTTCCCTGCAGCGTGGACTACAGTGCTGCATCTCTCCCTGCGACTGTGACAACACCTGCTCTCCACATACACACACACACACTTATACACCTGTCTACCCTTCACTTTGCTTGCAAACTTCCACCCGTCCATCATTAATGCTTTATTTGTCATTTGCTTTGCCTCTTTTCTCACTAAATATATTGCTATTTCAAAGCATGCAACTTTCCTTCAAATAATAACCTAAATTTGCATGTTCTGTTGAGGAAACCGATTAATAAAACGGACTTTAGCAAGATTTAGCAAGTCCTCTCTTCCAAGCTTCTGATCTAGACATATAAATGAAGCTCTTATTCATCTGCTTCAGTTTTTAAGTTTTTTTAGAAAAAAGGTAAGAATAAACATAGTGACAAAAGTTTGTTTCACTCAATTAAATTCTTTCTGATCGTCTGATGATAGCTCTTACTGTTCTGTAAAAATCAATACTGAGACAGTCTTCTACTTCACTGAGGAATTGATAAAATGTGGTTCTTACACCTGTTTGTGAATGTCTCCTCAGGGCCTGAACATTATCTTCAATGTGGCCCTGGCTCTGTTGAAGGTAAGAAACAAATTTTTTTAATGCCTAAAATCTACACACTTCTATTCTTGTCTTTGGATGATTTTATTTGTAGGACTTTTCCATTAGGCTTTTTATGATTTAGTGATGGGCCTTTTTCCTTAAACAGAAAAGCTGTTTAGGGTTTTCTGATTACATGGAAAAGGTACACTGACAATTAAAGGTCACAGCATGTAGCGGAAATCTTTATCATATTATACATTATTATATATCATATTAATATTTGTCATAAGCTTTCCTTATGATTTAGTGTTAAAAAGAGTATAATGAGTGTACATTTTTAGAGCATATAAGAAGTATATTGTTTCAAAAAAAACTAATAAATAGGCTCTTTGGTGGTTTTCTAGGATTCTAGAACAGTAGTATGCAGTTGTGTGTAATGATAAATGAGGATCGGCTTTCCGGTAAAAGAAACCGTACGAAAATATGCACTACTGTGTACCAAATCTTTTTTTTTTCTTTGAAAAAGCATGTTAAATGAAGCTGCAAGCATGATATTCTTTAAGCAATTGAACAGCCTGCTGACATGTAAATTATTAATCTGTTCTTTTCTGTATATTTACTGGTATTCTGTTCTAGCACCAGTATTTTTAGTTAGTGAAATTTTTGTGTGTAAACCTTTGATATACCTGACAGGCTAGCCTCTGTTTCCCTCTGCTGTTTAAAAATGATACCTCACCCTTAAGATTTCCAGTTCAGTCATATGGCAAATTATTACAATAGTGAGGCATGCAAAATATTACAATAATGGAGATCACAGTTTCCACAATAATTATGTTTAAAATTGTATATGTTTAATTAGTCAGCTTTTTACCTAATTGATGTTAATGAATTTAATGAATTGCATATTGTCTATGATCAATGTTAAATCAAATTTTCTCAAAATCTCCAAATTTCCTCTCATACCTCAGCAGTTATTAGGCATTTATTTATATTCTATATTCCCTAATTTGTGCTCACGGGGCTCTGCTGGAGTCGATCCCGGACGGACGGGTGGACAGATCTTTCATAACCAGTTAATATTAAATAAATAGTAAATATCATTTATAGCTGTAGTGCAAAGCTGGAATAATTGCATCAACATGCCTTGAGGGATGGTGATTAGGGCTGTACAGTTTGATCAGATGTTGCTAAAATGGACAAATTTACACAGAATGATTCATTAGAACATTTCTGCTTATGTTAATTGTTATCAATTATTGATTTTCACACTAATGGATCATTTACACAATAAATAGAGTTCATATTAGAAGCATTTGAAAAAGTTAGATTCTTTTCTTGGCAACAAAGAAGATATATTTATTAAAAGCAGAATGATACTTTAGAAAAGAGGATATGTATGAGAGATAGTGAGCAAGACAGAGAAGGGTGGGGAGCTGAAGAGGGGTTGCACTGCTTTCTTCTGATTGGTTGGTTATTACAGCATTTTCCCTGGAGGCTCTCAGGCACCCCTCCCTTTTTTCCTCTCTCACTGTTTCTCCACATGTCCATTTCTGCCTATGCCCAACCTGACAGCATCGATTAGCATTTAGCATTAGCTCGTCACATTTCTTAGCCATGCATACGGTGCATACGTCGACCCAGCCCGCATGTGGGGTTCTCTTAATGCTCCTCCTCTACTCTTTTCTTCTTTCTCCACTTCTTCTTCAACCAGCAGGCTGCCTCTTCTAGCACCAACAGCATTTCTGTTCTTTTATTTTGTTCAGCATCTTTTGGTCTTTCTTGTGGGCATTGCAGCTAGCTTGAGTCAGGCCTCAACCTGACTGTTGAGCTTAGGAGCAGAACAGAGCAGCCGGATTTATGGACATCTATATTCTCTGGAGAAGACATGCATCATTCTGCAACACTTTTTAATTGGATATTTTCCCCCTGACTGATACTTTTGGATCTGCACACTGTGTATTCTGGAGATTGGATCCTTCTTCATGTGGTCCAGGATTATAGAGATTCCCAGTGATTTTATCTTCTAGAGTGATTTGCTTATAATAGGAAGATAAGGTCTTTAATGTCTGCTAGGCTTCTAAACAACGTCCATTGGTGCTTCTCTTTTACTCTGATTTTTTTCTAAGCCTTATGATTTTACATCTGTGTACTTTGGGATAGAGAAAGCACCTGCTGGCTCTTTTGGTATTTTTTTAATTTTTTATCCTACTAATTTTTTTTTTACTTGAATGAGGTTAGTCTTATTTAAGAATAAAAGCAGGAAATATATGTTGGCTCTTATCTGTATCATCGCATCCCCAGGCCTTTCCCCCTGTCTGTTGCCAGGCAACACATTGCTGATTTGAAAAGGTAATGTTTATTACTGAGCATACTAGGCTTAGTGTTCTTGTAATGTTAAACATGACTGAAAGAGTCTGGTTAGATTGGCCACAATGAAGATCTTTCCATCTTATAAAGTGTATTGGAACTGGGAGGCCTAAGAAGCCTTTAGGTTTACAACAGGAATGAGCCAGAAATGCATTTCATTCACAATTCAATACAATTGTGCTTTTAAAAGAATGTACAAAGCACCCAACCAAATTGGAGGATAATTATGTGATTGTTCAACTGTATTGCACATTCTCGCACTTTTTTGTGAAAAATTACACACCTCTGGAATTTGTCGTGGCTGACCTCATGTCAGCCCCACAGCCTCCAAAGGAGGACTATGCTGGAAACTCAGAAAATGTACCACAGAGCCAGACCCTCTCAAGCCCAGACAGGGATCTGTCCATGCCCACTGTGTTGCGGGCACTGGAGGAAGGTGCATCAGCAGGGGAGCAGCAGGGAGTTTTGGGGCCAGATTACACAGAAAGGATGATGACCATGCTAGGCATGGGCCACCGGCTCTTTGTTCCCCGGCTTTTGGCGGTAAGGGACAGCTAGTTTATTCTAATGGCTATGCTACTCAAAGATTAAAAAAACAAGTAATATTTGATATTCGAAACATGAGGAAATGGGTGCTTTATGCTGTTTTATTGTGACTATTTTTGTGATTTTTCTAGTAATTTCTTCTGAAACAGTGGCAAACCTAAAAGGATAAATTTCATGATGTGGTTTTTATGGTTTTATGACTGATGTATGTATACATTTATATATTCAGTAGATAAACTAAACAGTATAAATAAATGTTCTTTTAAATGCTTAAATATGCATGTTGCATATTTTTCTAGTTACAGGTCGTTGTTTCAATTTACTAAGCTCGTGTACAAGCCTTGAATCAGTGCTTGTATTATTTAGAGGCCCAGCAAATGCAAACACATCTTTTTAAAACCTTTTCGGATCAAAAAGGACATGAGTTGTGTAGGATTGTATACAATTCTTAAGTTTGTTACAGAATTATTATTCATATTTGCTGTTTCATATGAGAAAGCATCAAAAGTCGTGGCCTATTTATTGTGCCAGACTTAAAGAAAGATCCAGAGGACTGTAAGGTTATACTTATCCAGACCTTTCTCTGTGGTTCAATTTATTCTCTGGTTGTTGACTGATTTGTGGCGATGCTTCAGTTTTTTTAGTGAAAAAACATGAGAATGCGGATTTGTGTTAAAGACTTAGAAGAAAAAGTAAGAAGATTGTTTTGCGCATTAAGACTTTTAGTGTATTTTTATCTCGGCACTATTCTGTACACAAACAAGCTCTCTGGGGGCTGCATACAGAGATTACAGGTCCAAGGAATCCCAGATCACTAATCGCAGATCACTTTTTCTTGTGGGAAAACAACATTTTCTCTCATCTGCTGGCTTTGGCTGCTACAGTTGTTGACTTGCTTTGTGTTTTTAAAGGATTGTCCTAATGAAATATTTATCACTTTCTGCTGTCTCACTCTTCTCTTTCTGAATGCAGACATCTAAGGAGGACCTGCTTCAGGCTGACTTTGAGGGTGCGCTTAAGTTTTTCCGTGTTCAACTCCCCAAACGTTATAGAGCAGCTGAAAATGCTCGCAGGCTCATGGAGCAGGCCTGCAACATCAAGGTAAGACACACTTTATTACTGCTCTGCACTCAGTGGCCTCTTGTGAAAACTGTGGAACAGTAAATCATCATCATCAGCCTTTTTTTTTCCTCCAGCCTGTGTGCTAGTACACTTTATACTTTTAGTACATCAAAATGGTCATAGCCATTCATTCATTTATTCATCTTTGTTTCCGCTTATTCCCGAGCTCGGGGTCACAAGGGTCTGTGGAGCCTATCCCAGCGCACAAGGGGAGGGGCAGGGGTACACCCTTAAATTCAACCTAATGCACATGTTTTTGGACTGTGGGAGGAAACCGGAGTACACGTAGGAAACCCACACAAGTGCAGGAAGAACATGCAAACTTAGCACAGAAAGACCTGGGAATTAAACCCATGACCTTTTCCCTGCGAGGCGAAGGTGCTAACCACTAAACCACCCGTGCCGCCCTGGTCAGGGCCATTACACACTATATTCTAACTATATGGCAAACAAATGTCTGCCAAAACAATTGCTAAGGTTATAGATGCTCCTGCCGGAGTATGGGACAGGTTTTCTCTTACAACCACAGAAGTGGCGGAAAAATACCTTTATTGACTGAAGTACAGAACACATTTTTTTTAGCAGTCCTCATAGTGGAGCGTAACATGAGAGCATTGTTTTAAGTGACGATTGATTTTATTTGTAATGTGGTGTACAATTTTAAATGAAAGGCTCATATTTTTTTATTATTTAATTATCATTTTATTTGTTTTTGCATTTTTAATATTTGTTTATTATAAAGTAGGGTGTATGTATGTATGTATGTATAAATAATGAACCTTTCCCAATTAACTTATGAGCCTGTCATTTAAATTTGTACACATTACATAGAAGCTCTTATAAAATGAATCAATTGTTACTTAAACAATGCTCTCATATTTTATATATATATATATGTATAGGTATATATTTAATATTATTTTATTACTTCTATTATATATTTTAAGAAAATAATTGGTTGAGTTTGAATTGTTGAATCAGCTACTTGATTTTAAAAGTAACAAGAAGTCAGTGGTACTAAAAGAAATGTGCTTTCCACTCTGATCTTACACATCTTTCCAAGCTACTCATAGTTGAGAAAGACACGCAAGGGTTCTTTGTTTATAGAGAGGGACCTGTCTAAGGTGGTGGTTCTGATGCAAGTGCAAAGCAAATGGATCTCAGTTTCTGTTTTCTATTTGTTCTATAAAAAACATTCATGCCAATATATTTGCCTTAATCATTTCTTATCCTTTATTGCTTTCTGCCTCTTCACAGTCCTACACGTTTTTTCATACTTCAAATTCAGTTAAACTTTTGCCATTTCCTGCAAGGTTTCCTGTGAAGTTGCTCAACTCTGGTTGCAACAGTAATCTTATTTTATACAAAAATGACAGTGCAGTGACATAGCATATCATAAGGGTTAAAATGTTTTTGTAAGGACATAAAAAAATTACTAAGGCTAGTGTATTCAGTCCATTTATTAATACAAAAGGATCCTATTTATAGTGGTAGGTTATTAGTCTGCACCACTGGTGACACCAGTCAATTATTAGCCAGGATACAAAGCATTTCTTAATGCCCATATAAATGGGCTTTCAGTGATCAGAAGATTTGCAATATTTTGTTTTATAACAAGAATTGTTCGATACGTGTATCAAAAAGAAATAGATAAATGTGATATAGCAGTTGCAAAAAAACAGTTTTATCTGGTTTAAACAGTTTTAAAAGGTTTATCTGAACACGGTTAAACAATGAATTCTTCCTGCTAGATTTTTTTTAGTAGATTATTAGAAGAACCTGCAAATTAAATAAGACAGAATGAAAACAGAATGTGTGCCATGTATTGCACAAAACAAATTCATAACAACTGCATGTTTGGTTCTAAAACAAGCCGGGTTTTAGGACCATGGGAGGGTGTTGTCAGATGTAAGGGTATAAACGCACCTGAGCACAGGGATGTAAACAGGTGTAGCGAGCTGCTTACTCAAAAAGTGAGTCAGCAAATATGTGTCCACAGCAAAATAGTTATTCTTCCATTAATATACTTTAAGCTGATTTCATTTCCTCATGTTTATCCACGCCTAGTGTTGCATAGTTTCATCCTTTTAGGTGTGGACCTTAACTTCTTCAAGCCACACCTATGCAGACTAACCAAATCAGGCGTGTGCTCTCACAATCTGTGCGGTTGGCAGGTGTGACGAAAAGCCGTACATCCCTTGAATAGATGCGATATTAAGGCCACAGTTAATACAGACCTATCATCTAATGTTTTGAAAAACATTTTTGGATTATGAAGCAAGGCAGGAGTTCGGTATCGTGCACATTTCCCAAGCTTTATACAGGAATTATGGTGCATGTTTGCCATATTCTATGCATGCATGAGAAAGCACTATCTTTCAACCATCTGTCACCAATTTCACTTTCCAGAAGGTGTGGCCTATTTAACGTGCTAGACTTGAAGTGAAAATAGAACAGACAGAAACATCAGAAGGGGTTGTAAGGTTTCAATTTAACTTTTTCCCTATTTCCCTTTGTTTATTTTTTTTCTCTTGTTCTACATTGTTTTTTGGAGATACTCTAGCTGCTTTAGCTTTCTGTGTAGGGTGCTGGTGGAAAAACCTGATAATGCAGATTCGTGTTGAAGAATTTGCATGAAACAGTGGGGGAAAAGCAAGAAGATTTTTTGGTTTTTTTTGTTCCTAAAGCCTTTTCAAATCAGCATTTTTATATAAATAGAGATTAGAGCTCCTAGGAATGAAGATAATCTCAACATGTAGAAGTCAGCTTTACTCTGCATGAAACCGGCCACATTTGAGTAAGGATCAACTTTACGCCGTGCAGGAATGCACTGGCACCTTCATGCTGACAAAAGAGGAAAAAAACGAACCGTCGTATTCCTGCTTTTATACCAAGCAGGTCTGAGGTAAAGTGATTAAAACTCAATTAGCAGCTAATGCAGACTGACCCAGACCTGATTTTATAAAAAAAAATGAAGCTATACCAAGCACAACTGAGGGCAACTTTTGAGCGCTGACTACTGCACGTATATGTGATAAATTGAGGCTTTGCATCAGAGGCACTGAGTCACTGTGGTCTGTCTAATAGACCGCACTTTCGGGTCCTCTTCCTCTGTCAAACAGTCTTTCATTTTTTTCTCTTGCCCCTTCCTGATTCCCTTTGACCACGAGTGAGATAAAAGTGAGCTCTATGTCGGGCCACAGATGTTTTACGAACAAGAAGAAAAGATTCGTTTGTGTCTGTTCATTGGAGGATAACACAGTGACACACGATCCTCATACTTGGATACAGAAACTCACCTCCTACCTGGAAAGGTGGAAAGGGGGTGTGTGTGTCTATCTGGTGCTTGTGGGTGTGTGTGTGTGTGTGTGAGAGAGAGAGAGAGAGAGAGAGAGAGGGAGAAAGTGAGAGAGAGAGAGAGACTTTTCGTCCCCTATCCCGCCTTCAGGGGCAGGCTCTGCTGCTTAGGGAAGGACGTGCGAGTTGCTTAGCACTGTCGGAGCTGTCAGCAATTCTTTATTCTCCCTCTTTATTTGCTCACTGTCGCTTTACATACGCCGACAAGATGATGGAAGAAGTGTCTATCACGGTAGCCTATGATGCCCACGTTATTAATCAGATCTGTGACGAGGATATCTTCGCTAGTTTGGTGGCAGACTCTAGACCCAAGCCAGCGGTAGGTGAAAAATATTAAAATGCCTGTCTACATTGGCTAATCGTCTTACGGTGTAATTGGGGGAAAAGTCAGTTTTGTGTAGTTTGCCTAGTTATTGGTATTTTTTCTAGTTTGTGGTATCTTACTAATTTGCAATTTAAGCAATACAGATGTTTTAAAAAATAGTGTTTGATAAATAGTAATATTTATTTATAGAAAGTAGGTTTGGATCTTTTTTACTCTTTCTTGTTTTGGAATGTTATATTATGAATAATGTGATCTAGATCAAGTTTTTCATGCTTTGTGGAACTATATGTTTATAAAGTGATTGCAAATAATTATCCAAATACTCCATATATCTTAGAAGCACCTTGGCATGTTGAAAGATTAATCATCTAAGTAGTTTGAACAACCGAACATGAAGGTGTGACTCTTTCTATCTGTAAGTAGTCATGGAACACCAGTGGTTTGCTCTAAATGATTTTTTGGAACGGAAAGTTCAATGGTGTTCTTTCCACAAAGGAAAACAAGTACCTGTGATAAGTGTTAGGCTGTGAGTTTAGTTCTGTGTGTGTACAGGATTACAGTAATTCCGTTTGTTGATAACATTTGCTGAGTTTGTTTAGAGGTTGCTGCACTTTTTCTGCCAGTTTCTTTCAGTCTGACTGTGTAGAAGAAGCATGTTTTGTCCCCCCACTAAGAGATGAAACTGTTCTTTTTTTTTCCTCAAGCACAAAGTGTTATTTTCTGAACTTTGTGTTCTGTGTTAATTCCCACAATGATGGTTGTCTTATCAGTGTCCTAAGCCGCCCTGCTCTTTTTTTTCTTAACAATCTATTGGCTCTTCATTTTCAACAACTTAAGACATGCCAACACTCCCCTAATTCTGTAGAGCGCATCTTGAACCCTGAACCGATACACTGTATTATTACAGTGAGAACGAACCAATTTTTAGTGCTGTTATAGATACTTTCTTTGCATATATGTGTGTGTTTGTGTGTGTGTATTTCAACTCAACCCCCCACTTGTTACCAGCTACCTGCTGGTTTTGTCACTGTTTAAACAGGGCATTGTTTTTATCACAGAGGATAATGTCACATCAGTTTTTTGTTTTGTTTTTTCTTCTAATGTCTCTATGCAAAACCAGGGGCAGGTGAGTGGCTTCCCAAGAGCACTTGTTAGTGCGTTTGCGCTTGGTCTCTGTGGATCTGTATGTGAAAGCCCTAGTGTAAAATGGTAGCCTACAAACTTCATGGTAAGATGGATATTGGTAAAAGGGAAGCTTTTGTGTGTATTACGTCATACAGTAGTGTGTGTATATATATATATATATATATATATATATATATATATACATACATACATACAACAAAAGCAGTCGGGTTTTTTTTGCTGCTCATTTTAACTTTAAAATTCTATTTATTGTCTTAATTTATAGTTTAAGTTCATGTTGGTAAATCTACCATTTTTTTGTTGAACCAGGGATCCAATAGTATTTACTATTCACTTCAGTATAATAGAAGCAGGAATATTTTAACCACTTTAACTGGTACTTTAGTACAAGTACAAACCTGATTAAAGTATCACATGTTCATTGTGAATAGTGATGCAAATGTTGTAACATTATTGTGAATATACCACAGGGATTGTTGTGGCTGGTTTTAACAGTATTAATGCAGGTAGTGTGTGTGTTGCTCTAGATTCCAGCTCTTTTGGTGTGGCTGTAGAAAGCTCCACCCTGCTGAATGTTACAGTGAGTCCAGCACACAAACCAGCATTGCAACACCCTCAACCACTGAAAGCACGTTCTCTCGGTATAAAACTTCATCACTTTAACCAAGCTGAGTAAAGTGGACTCTTTATTAGCCGTTTAGTGTCACATGAAGGGGTAAACATGTGAGACATTTTGGATTAGTATTAGAAGGTTAATTCATAATATTGGAGATGCATAAGTAGCTAAAGAATGCATGGAATGTTTTGCTGAGATTGCTAATGAAAAATGTCAGCAGCTTTAGGGTTGTTAAAGGGAGTTGTAATTCTTTAAAACAGAAATGTACAAAAAGTATTAAATGCATGCTGTGCTGCATGTTCACCAAACAAACTTTTCTTCGCTTTATTTTTGTTCATTTTTTAGCTATATTATTTCCCCTCACTAGGTTAAAACTGTCAGATATTTTCATTTTATTTTGGCTTGTGCTTTCCCCATCAATGCTTATTTGAATATCTTTTTACACACCCCCAGAAATGGCCGGTGCGGTGGTGTTGTGGTTAGCACGGTCACCTCCCAACAAGAAGGTCCTGGGTTCGAATCCCGGGCATGGGGTCTTTCTGTGCGGAGTT
>JAOTQW010057582.1:0-17826 GCA_026260075.1 Sisor rabdophorus
AGGAAACCTACGCAAGCGCGGGGAGAACATGCAAACTCTGCACAGAAAGACCCCGAAGACCTTCTTGTTGCCTGCTAACCCACTTTGCCACCGTGCCACCCTAGTTCATTCAATTGTTTGTTCATTCATTAATTTATTTATTCCCTGAGTTAGGGAATAAGCGGGTATAGAGAATAAATAATCCACAAAAATACTAATTAACCTTATTGGACCCATTCATTTATTAATTCATACATTCATCAATAACGTATTATTTATTTTAGTGACTTTCTAACACTTCTTTTTTTTGTGCTCTGCATGATGCACCTTTTTGCAAATTCTAAGAGAAGATGAGTGGAATTTTATGGATGGGTAAAATCAGTCTCACTAACAGGCGCGCACACACACACACACACACACCCACTGCAGATCTCTTTCCTGGCCGCAGGGGAGGGAATGAGTTATTGGGCGGCCTCTTGGTGACAATGAGAGGAGTTTTATTGTTCTAACAAAAGGAGAGATGGGATCTGATGTATGAGTCATAAACATGATATAAGAACAGGCTCTGTCTCCTTTCTCTCCTGCAACCTTTTTGAAACGCAGCCCTTTGGGCCTTCGAAGTGGCGGACCACATTCTTTCCTAGGCCTTCTGTTGTTTCCTTCTTTATTGCGTTCCAGCATGACTAATATTATCTAGTTCTTTTTAAGCAGTCGTACCATCCCAGTTTAAACACCTGATGAGACTCTGAGAGTTCAGAGAAGTGGTAGCCCAGACTTTCACCGAATGGGCTATCTAGATATAAAATCAAGAAACGAAAGATGAAAATTTGGGTCTAATGTCTTGTATTTACCTTTGATCCAAATGATCATTGCTCAAAAAAGTTCTGATCATTTCAGGAAAGAAGGTTTGCACCCAGCCCCGAGGTTTATATCCCATAATAAATATACCAATCATTGAAAGTTCTATTAAAAAAATAGCATGACCTTCTCTCAGAGTAGAAGCGATCCACTTAAACTAGCTTATTTAGGAAGCCGTTTGCCGTAAACTGCCTTCATATATCACAACTCTGTTACACCGGAGGGTCACAGCATGCCTATAAAATCCAACTAATTCAACCATTTTTGTCAATACACCTTGGTTTCAGTTTGACCTTTGGGGAACTCGGTGGTTCGGGTGTTGGACTGCTGTCTAGAAGATTGTGTCTTCAGTTGAGAGTTAAGATCCGTCCTAAGGGGAAATGTTTAGGAAAATGTCAACGTTTTTGTTCTGGTACTGCATCTCCAGACGTGAAGATGTCTTCGGCTTATATTGATTTGTTCATCCATACATTCATCAGTTCATTCACTTTCTCAATTACTCACTGACTCATTTACTTATCCATCTATTTATTCATTATTATAGATATTTCTTCATTTCTTTATTCATTACATATATATTTCCTCACTTTTTCATTTAATTTTTCATTCATGCAATATTTGGATGCCTACGATTTATTCCTTATATTTAATTCATCCTTTCAACATCTCATACACTCCCTTCATTCGTCTGTGCATCTATTCTCATTTCTATTCATTTGTTAAGTCATAGGCTTATCCATCCATCCATCCATGATTTACTCACTTATCCATCCATTCCTGTATTTACTCTCCCACATAGCCATATATCTATCCTTCCTTTGTGGATCTATCTATCCATACATCAGCTTATTCACTTGCTCACTCACTCAACCATTCACGCTTATCCACCTAATCATTCATTCTATTTACTTTTCCAATTATCTGTTCATTTCTTTTATCTCTTCTTCCTACTTTCATCCATCCATTTATCTATTCACTCACTTACTTCTTGTTTTTTTTTACTTTGGTTTCCTCTCACGGTCCAAAAACATGTACATTCGGTTGATTGGAGACTCTGGATTGCCCGTATGAGTGAGTGTGGGTGTTTATGGGTGTTTTTCTCTGTGTGGCCCTGCGGCAGACTGGCGGTCTGTTCGGAGTGTGCCCCTGCCTCTTGCCCGTGACTATCTAAGTATGTGCGCTGTGATAGGCTCCAGTAGAGCCCGGGACCTTGAGTAAGGCAATGAGTGGGTATAGAAGGTAGATAAATGAATGAATGAATGTTTTGAACACACAAATTTATCCGAGCTCATTATCCACTGCTTTCTTCCTTTAGGTTTTATATCAGTGGTGCTTAGTGTGTTAGATAAACAAAGGCTCCATATGGAAAAATTACCCAGCTTTCCCAAACTCGGTTATTTCCTTCTGGTATAATCGGTTTAATTAGCGGTGTCCTTCACGCCATCTTTCAGAACTGCAGCTGAATTGTGAGGCATGAGACCTAATCAACCCTTAGAAGTGTGCATTTAATTACAGCACTAATGATTGTTAATTACCATTCTGAAAGATTCTCTGCAAAGACTGGAGGCTTTCCGGACCAGACGCCAAATAAATGAATTCCAAATGCCCCAATCCCGAGAGAGATTCTGAAGCAGCTCGTGGCCATGTCTGTAGCCTGTAGTACAGGGATTTTGGTGTGTTCGATTTATAAATAGAAAATGTCACCTAGTGGGACAGCAGGAAGCTTTTTAGGGTGCACACACTCATCCCTGCATCTCTCCTGCATTCAGTATTGCTTGGTTTCTTTGGACGTTCGGAAAAAAAGCCTGATGAGGATGTAAGTGTTAACTGGTTTATGCAAAACATCAACCAGTCCCCACTGCTTTAAAGCAATTTAACCCTGGGATTAAAATGTTTTTTAATCTTAAATTTTATTACATGGTTATGTCTCCAGACGACATTTACCAACAGTATAGATAACAGATAACTACCAAGGGATTTATTGATGATGAGAATTACTTAAAGGTACAATCAGTGAAATAGTCTTTCAAAATCTTGATAGCATTTATGGCATATGGCAGACGTCCTTATCCATATCCTGAACCATTGTTGGTTAGGGGCCTTGCTCAAGGGTCCAGCAATTGCAAATTGGTAGTGCTAAGCATCTGCACTACCATTTAACATTAACGTACCTACATGTCATATTTATTTGTGTGTCTCGGTGCAGCTTGTCCAAGCAGACAGGCTACATTATTAGGCAGAGTTGCCAGATTGGGGATTAACTTGTCCACTTGTATTGATTTATTTATTTGTTTTTTAATATTTTTTTTTATTGGCACATTTTACAATAGAATAAAAATTGAAAGTGTGAAAGATGACACCAGAAGGTTTTTGAGCAGGAGACCATCAACTTTATTTAGCAACACTGGGGACAAAAGGCTGGAGGCAACAAATACGAGTCAAAGGACTTAAAGATGATGTCATGGTTAGAGTATTTCTTTTAGACAGGTCGGAATATGGTGTGATTGGATTGTGCTGTGATAGTAACACATTGCTTATGTAGTTCATGAGGGGTGGCTTTGGGACATTTTTAGTCTTATCAGGCTACAGTTAGAATTTTCCAAAATGCGAATTGCACCTTTCAAGTATTGACACTGACACCGCAGTACAATTTGCACCAGTGTACCTTGGAGCAACATAAGCCCCTTTACAGTTGTTCTCAAACTCAAAGAAAATTTTGTTAACTCTGCAAAAAAAACAAAAAAAAAACAACCCACAGGCCAAATGAAAAAAGGTAAATGTTTCACACTAAAAGGCCTCTCCAAAGTGATGTCTGGCCCAAAGCTTGTGTGACTGCCCTGTCCGTGAACCATTAAAAAGTCTTCTGCTTCTTTGTAGCTCTACTGCTCCTTTGCCAGCGAATTTGCCAATTCCAGAGCACAAGACTACTGTCAGGACATCTTGTCTGATGTCTGGCAGCTCTTGAGGCAGAAATATCCACGTGACCCCCTTAGGGGCTTTTGGAAAATGTTGCTGGCAATGATGCTCACTCTGGCTTCTATTTTCCAGCATCTGTTCCATCACTGCACTCTCATAGCACATCAAACATCATGCCACAATCAGCGGGCAGGCTTTCTTTGATTGACCGATAGTTCCTTTGACAGACAGTTTTAATCGTCTAGAAGTGGCAGCTTAGCGGATAAAAGTGTTGGACTGCTGATCAGAAGATTGTTTAATTCCCAGCACCACCCAGCTGCCACTGATGGGTCCTTGAGCAAGGCCACTAAAAACAAATGCCAGAAAAAAAATGTAATGATCCAAAGTCGTTGGTACAGCTAGTCACCCCAGGTCTTATGCAGGGGACCACCAGTACCATTAATACCAGGCCATGAATTATCATCAAATAATTTTTTTATGCAGTCTCCATACTATTTTATTTTAAAGAAATGACCTTTCCTATTTGTCGCTCTTTCCCACGGGTAATAAATTCAGTCCACAAGCTATTCTTTATGGCTTTTTAAACAAGTTTAAACAAAGCTACCGAATGATGAGATGGCGAAAAAAATTTAAGCCTGCCAACAAAAATCATGATATGAGCTGTTTATTAAATTGCAGTATCTGTCTAATTGTTTCGCTCGCAGTATGCAAATTACACGTTAAACCGGCGCTTGGGAATGTAATAAGTGAAATGTTAACTTGGGAATTGATAGGATTACCTGTTAAAGCTGATTTTAAAGTATGAGCTGTGTAGGATTATTTCCAGACAACCCCCCACCCCTTTCTACCGCCTGGTGTTTACAATCGCTCAGGGAAACTATTCCAAGTGTAAAAAGCTATAACAATACTTATGATGATGGTGGGGGGGGGGGTTGCGCTAGTGTAGTAGATCGCTAATAGAATGCTAGTGAGAATAGTAAGCAGCAGCAGCATGTCGTCCGTCTGTTTTACTTCCATGACCGATCTGGTTGCAAAAAGACGCCACTCACTGCAATATTCTTTAGAAAAAAAAAATTGCACGTCTTTTATTGGTTTGTTGCAAGCAGACAGAGAAGTGACTCAACAGTTTCTCCTAAAAAAATGTCCCATCATACAGAAGAACCTCGATGGTGTTCACTTTATAAGACATTAATTGAAATTCTTGAAGAGAGACATTAAAGCCGGCCTTATCAACAGGAAACCGCAACGCACACATCCTTTACATGTCCTGGAACACTCTCACTTCATTGTTACATCATTAAACTCTTTTTAGCCACGGACAAAATTGACAAATGATCTGCGACAAGAGACATGACATTTAACGCCATCGATTGAAGAGAACAAACAATAAATAAAGACGTTCTTAGAAAGAGAGAGAGGAGAGAAGGCAGAGTCGATAGAATAAATAAGAGGACAAAAAAATCTAAAAACGGATTTCTTTTGTCTCCTGAAATCAGGAAAATAAATAACTGATCAGTTGGTGGCTTGTCTCTGACACTCCAGCTCCTTAAAATACGAGTATACATTTTTTTAATGAAATGGTTTATCAAAATCGTTGTGCTTTTTGTTCTTTTGTATACTAAAAAAAATTTCATTCCATGCAAAACTTGACGTTGGCAGAACTTAACGGAAGAGACTTTGTTCAGGAGACTTTCGTTCAAGTTCTGTTTTGTTTTTTTATTCGAGTTATCGGTTTCCATGAGTGTCAAGTTAACTACAAGATTGAACCTACAAAGCTACAGAAAAAATGGTGTATTGTTTTGTCCCACTTTGTCATCGTCGCTACCAGGAAGCCGTACGCAAAATGAAACGCTCGGATACGGAATTGTAATCGACTGTATTATTCCAATAATAATAATATTGTTTAAGATTTCTGTTGATAGAGAATTTTTTTAGGGGCGTTAGGTACCAGTTTCTGACAATTAGAACATTCTAATCTTTACCATAAGAGAAATAAAAATAGAAAATGTTGACATCCAGTTAGTGTTACATTTGTATGTTTGTTGTAACCAGAAAAGTTGTTTAGTTGTTTTTAGCCAAACTAATTTATAAGAGAATTTTTGTTTAGTCGATTTTTAACCTAGCAGTGTTCAGCAAGTAGAAAAAAAAAACTAATACGAGTTTAAAAGTGGAGCTTGAATGTTTTTAGACAGTTTTACCATTGTTAGCATTTATTTATCAAAATTAGCATTTAATTGAATTTAGGTTGGAAAATAAACTTAAACATTTTTCAGAATTGTGCAAATTGTAAAAGATTTGTTGTAAAATAAAAGCAGCGACGTGATAGGTTCCATCAGTCCCCCGTGACCAGCAAATAATTGGGTATAAAAGATAAATGAATGAATAAAAAATATAAAATATTTTAATGAAAGTGAAAATATTTTTTTATTTTATATGAATGAATTCTAGCCAAAAGCAGTGGTTATAGCAGTCAAATGAAAAATAGAGGTAGGCGTAACCTTTGACAAGCTTTTCTATGGAACCAGATCAATGCTAAAAAAAAAAAGGAAATAAATAAATATGAACTTTTTATTGTTATGTAAAAAGTTATTATAATGTGGGACTTTTTTGAGTTTTTTTTATATAAATTGAAGCCCGAATCAGTGCTTAGAAAAGTCTGTTTTACTTATACTTCATTAATATAAGTTTAAAAAAAAGCCCTCCAGCAGGCTCAAGGGATTGCATCAGCATGAGTTTAATTTCCCTAAAGAAATTAAACTCTGATGCAATTTTTTTGTACAACACAAAAGAAGACGGATGAGAAAGCTGTGCAAAGACTAGCAAAAAAGTTTTGGGTTTTTAGGAAGGAACTTAACAACTATAAAAGTCTTTGTTGTCTGTACATTGTTATAAAGCCGCAAGGTTTCATTCCCTGTGTCCGCTCCAGCTGCTGTGATTTTAATAGTGTGTACATGTAATGAACCTTTTGGGCCCTTGAGCAAGGCTTTCAACCCCTTTTCCTTGATCCAGGGGTACCGAATCCTACATGACCTTGTGCTCTGTCATTTACTTCTTAGATTAGGATTAGATTAGGATTCAGATTTAGAATTTCACTGCAATGTAACTTTCACTTTCACTCCACTTCACTGCATTTGGGGCAAAAATAAATATTCTAAAAAAATATTGCGAGGGCAAATTTTCCCGCAGTAACAAATAGAATGATTAAAAAAATTCATTTTGACAATATTTTTTTACCCTGTATTTACAGTAATTTGCAAGATATACAAGCTCCAGTTGTAATTTGCGAGTCCTGACATCGACTTTTAATCCTGTTTTTCATTTTTATTTTGAGAAAAGTTGCGAGATAGTCCCCCTAGCATGAATTTACCAAAAAAGATAGTGGTTAGCACTGTCGCCTTACAACAACAAGATCCTGGGTTCAATTCCCGGGGACGAGGTCTTTCTGTGCGGAGTTTGCGTGTTCTCCCCGCACTTTTGTGGGTTTCCTCCTGATACTCTGTTTTCTTTCCACAGTCCAAAAACATGTCAATTAGAATGAATGTGTGTGGTTGTTTATCTATATGTGGACCTGCGATGGACTGACAACCTGTGCAGGGTGTATTTCTGCCTCTCGCCCAATGTGTGCTAAGATAGGCTCCATGAGCCCCCCCATGACCCTGACTTAGGAAATTTATCAAGTATAGAAGATAGATGAATGAATTAATGAATCAAAGGAATGTGCTCTTGGAATTAAAACCAATGCAGAGTTAGAACATTTCTATTTAAGATCTTCTGGTAGTTGTGCTTGCTTTGACTGCTCTAACGTCTTCTTTCTCACACACACACACACACACAACAAACACACACAACAAACACACACTACCTCGTAAGGGAAGAAGCCGTAAAAACTGGCTTATGATCAGCAGTGGTGATATTCATCCATATTCATTAAGGACCTTTTAAAAATTCAAATCTGCATTTAAAAAAAAAACACAGAAGTATTTCTATTCTCCGAAAGTCTTTTCACTAAATCAAATTATTTTTACCATTTTTATGCCACTTTTTTTAAAAGGAATTATATTTGTCAGAATAATGGAATTAAGGAAGGAAAATAAAACCATAACCTTTCTCTTGTTGCTGATAAAACAGGCATTGAGATGAGATATGAAAGAGGAAATGGCGGGGTTTTTTTTCCACTTTCCACGACTTTGACCACCCAAACCCACATAAACTTTACTTTTCTTCAAATAAGGCATTGAAAAGAATGTAAAAAAATAAGCAAACAAATGTGACCAAAAGGATCAGTTCTTGTCACAATTACAGTTACTGGTGAATAAATTCAAGTTTTTTATATATATATTTTATTTGTTTAATTTTTTTGGACGTCCTATGTTAATCACTTGAAAATGTTATAATTCACTTGCTTTCCCGTTCCTCACGTACAGGTCGTATCTTCATTTCCACGAACTTCAGGGAGTACTGCCAACCGGTCCAGGACGACCACTCGATTCCATCAGCGTAGGACGTGTGCTGGCCATGCAGGTATTGACCATTTAAGTTGGACATGTGGCAGCTGTTGTACCACCAGGCGCCATGGTAGAACGCCGCGCAGTTGTTCTCTGAGTGATCGTTATCGCGGTCCTTGGTGGTAAATTTCATGCCGTTGTGTTTTAGCAAGGAGTCTCCTGAGCGGGGAAAACACACAGGGAGGAAGTCAAAAAAAAAAAAAAAAAGTTAAACTGTTTATACTTTGAATATACACACACATACCGTAATATAGGAAAGGAACTGATTTATATAACAGCGCTTACTTCCTTATAAGATTTGATACAAATTTTTACAGGATATTATTTCTGCTGCATTTTACCCAAAAAAACGTGATGCACATTTTCCCGTTTAACTTCACGTAATTAACACATTACTATTGTTCATTTTGGAATTAAACTTATTTTAAGACGTCAATGCAATGCCAAAATCTGCTGGCTATAACCGCAGCTGATTCCGTTCCGATTACAATATTTTACACCCTTTCCTGCGGTCACATCAAATTATAAAGGTTCCTTTTTTGTTTCCTGATGTCCATTTGACTCTACTGCTCTGAAAACACAGCAACAAGCAGTCAAATTTCCTCCACTGGCTTTTGTTCTGATCAAAGAATCCCACAGGCTGCACCATTTGCTGAATTTGTGAAGAATTCATGGCAACCATGAGACCTGGCATTTATTGTAGTCCTGGCAGATGTGAGATCATGACCCGGTCTGAAAGTGCCATTTTTAACCAAATTTACTCAACATCAATTCTCTCAAGTCTTTTGCTGGATGAAAGTGGTATGTTGGATACACATACGCTGTGACTTGTGGTTCGAATCGACCCCCTGAGGGCTAAAATCTGACATTTCTGCCCCACAAAGTGTTAAATATATTAAAATGGCTACCAATCACTGATAAAAGCTGTGCCCTTTACTTAAATGTTAAACCGGCTTGTGGTGGTAGCTGTAGCTTTTATTTGTTTTAGACTGTATAGCCTAAAGTTTGTGGACATCTTACATACCGTCGCCCCTAATATTACCCAAACCTAAATGAATCACCTAATTGCCTAGAACAGTTTTGGGCAAGGGGTCTTTCTGTGCGGAAACTCCAGGTACTCCGGTTTTCTCCCACAGTCCAAAAACATGTGGAATGGGTCATTCTAAATTGCCCATCGGAGTGAGTGTTTGTGGCCTTTTTGCCTTATGTGGGCTGGGATAGGCAGTCGAGTTGGGGAATAAGCGAATATAGAAGATGAATGAATAAACTTTGTAGACTTGTAGCATGACCGTATAAAGCAAGAAGGAGGTTAAGGCCAAAGGCCAAAGTTGACTATCCATGGAACCATATTTAAAAAATGAATATGTAATTATCCTAGAAGTTCAGCTCCCCAGAAGTCACTACTGCTTAGCTAATGAATCTCAGCGCATCATCTGCTTTTTAAATGTCACACCCCAGTTTTATCTCTGTGAACTGAAAAATCTCTTCCGTTTGCCTCCGTCTGTCAGGTGGCCATTGGGACAGATGCGAGTGCAGAATTGAACATTTTTAAACAAATACACATACAAGTCGCTACTGTGTTGATTTTCTGCCATTGTTTATACAGTTGATGGTAATAAAGATCAAAAGACTAAGGCCAGAGATACCACCGAATATAATAAAAAAAACCTGCCAAACTACCCAATAGAACCACTCAACATTAGCGTTCAAACAACCTTCGGATGCTTCCGCCCGGGTGAGAATCACTAACCTAGCCTAACATAGCGAAAAGACTAGCAACAGGACCAATAACTGGACTAGCAAGAAAGATCATGGTAAAATGATATCAAGTATAAAAGCATTCAGTTGTCTAGAATGTTTGTGTATGTTTTACATTATTCCTTCACTGGAACTAAGAGACTCCAACACTGTTCCAGCATGACAATCACCCTGAACACAAAGCCCCTGAACTCCATTATCACATGCTGGGTTATTATTGAGTGAAAAAAAACACCAGTGTTCAGCACCAAGTCCTGAACACCTTTGGGTTAAACTGAAATGCTGACTGCAAACCAGACCCTGCTTACCTGACGTTAGTGTCTGATCTCACTAATACTGTCCGAGCTTAATGATGAGATATCTCACATTTCAAGCTTCACATTAAAGTGGAAAGTCTGACTAGAAGACTGGAGCTTAATCCATTAGCAAAAATGGGAATACATCTGAAAGATAATGTTTGAAATCGCATGTGTTTGTGATGTTCCGGTGACCACAAACTTTTGCCAATATAGTGTAATTTATGTTACACAATCATTTCATACCTGCTGTACCAGTATAGCCCCCGATGGTCAGCGGGTAGCCATCTCCCTCAGGATCCACCGAAAACAGTCCAACTCCAAACATGTCATAATGGGCGAATGCTGTACTATTCTCGAAATCTTCCAGATCGATCCTTAGCTCGTAGTTCGCCTGGATAGACAGAGCATGGATTTGTCTTAAACCTGTAACAGAAAAGGGAAATAATTAATAATGGCAATAAAAAAAAAGCCAGATTTACAGTTTTACCTATGAATCATGTCAGGCAAACATAAACTAAACCATTATGGTCTAAATTACATGTCCACAGTAGAGTAGGTGTAAACTGGCAACCGGAGAATTGGTAGCTCAGTGCTTTAGGTGTCGACTGCTGATCGGATGCGGGTTTGATTTATTTTGTAGAGAACACATTTGATTTTATGCAACATTCCACATCTGTTGAAATCTACAGAGCTTTTACTTCTGAGCTCCAAACGTGAATAGAAACATCCTGAAAATGATCGTCATGCCTCTGTGCAGCTCGGTCAGACGTCTGTCTCTAATCAGTTTTATAGTCAAGCTGCTAATTAGAAAGCCTAGCATATAGAAAAAGATTCACGTTGAATGCATTTTGTAACCATCAGACAGAAAAATGACGTGTTCATGACGATGTTCCAGCAGAACATCATGTTTCTTAACAGGATCCTGTTGTCTTGCGTCTGTACAGGATTCAAGGTTGCAGGTTGCATGCTGCTGTTTTGACACATCTCGGGTGACCTTCTGTTTAAACTAACAGGATATTCATACACACATCCAGAATCACGTCATGGCCGTAATGAGTAAGAACAAATGCTCGTGTCGTTAAAGAGAGATACTTCAGATAATAATAATTGTTAGACCTTCAAATTAAACAAAAGATACTTAAATATGAAATACCAGCCAACTTCTAAAAGCTGGAACAGAACAACTGTGAAAATACACAAAGACACAGGCAGTGTAAATGTTTAACAAAGATCGATGATACAGTAGGGATTGTTGTGTTGGGGTTTTTTTTGTTAACCAAATTTAAAAAGACATGTAAGCCAAGCACAAGAAAATAAAAAATAAATTAGATAAATAAATAAGAAATGTATGAATTTGCTTGAGTGGATTTCCCAGAATAGGAAAATATTTTTTATTTGCGGAAATAGTGGTGGAGCCTGAAATTGAACCCAGGATCTACCAATCAGCAGTGCAATAGCATAACCACTACCTCCCTAGTCTCAGCCTTAGACATCCTGTCCATGGACCATACAGTAGGCCCCCTATTTATTAGATTCATCTAATTTCTAAAACCTAACTGGGCAATTAAAATGTAGAGCCTTTCTCATGGGCCTCGAAGTAATGGTGCTGGGAATTTAACCCAGGATCTTTTAATCAGCAGTCCAACTACCAGAACCACCAATTCCCTATTTTCAGGAGTTTCAAAGTCATCCTGTGACACATGAATCCTGTTGCAGGGTAGGTGTGTATTTAGTGTTCTATAACGGTGTCGCCTGGAAACAACCCAAAGCTGTCTGATCGAAGAAGTAATCTGTTGACTCAACGGCAGCCGATGAGCATTAATCAAGATTGATTAAATGCTGGATTCTAAAAAGTAGGTGAGGTAAACATGACCTGGCACAAAACTAAACATCAATGGTCGCTTTACCTGTCAGTCATACATCCTTTTAGTTATTCAGAGCGGCCAAAGTTGCCAGACCTTCTGCCTGCAGTTTTACAATAGATGCTAATTCTGTTTTTCAACGCTGTTTATCATGGAGGTCGACTTTAAACTGATACAAATACAAATTGGGTAAAAGATTGCACTGGGGTTGTCTAGGGCTGTCATCTGGAGGATTAAGGTTCTATTTTCATCACCACCATGTTACCACTGCTGGGCTTCTGAGCAAGGCCCTTAACCTCTAATCGCTCAGTTGGAATAAAAGATAATACAGTTCTAAAATCAGTCAACAGTGTCGAAGTAAATCTCCATTTAGCTCACAACCACAACTACACCTACAGAAGAAAAGTTCAGTTAGTGTATCATGTGGAGAAGATTTGCTTTAAAAAGGTCTTCCTTTCTTCCTTCCCATCTTCTCTCTCTCTCTTTCTCTCTGTGACGCTATCTCTTTTTTTTCTTCCTGTCTCTAATATGTGATATTTTCTGGAAGTTGGATAGTGACTGTGTGAATCGGTGCATTATGTTACACGCACACTCTGTATGAGTGTGTGTGTGTGTGTGTGGGGCAAAATGAGAGCCTGTGAATTCCATTACTCCACACAGATAATGGATGCTCCTCCGCAGCAGTTCGCCAGAGGTATAATTCATCTAAAAGCGGGAGGATTTACAACCGCAGGAGACAAAGGGGAAGTAGAATTAAGAGGACAGACATAAACGGAGAGACGGAGTGAGAGAATAAGTGAAAGAAGGAGGATAATATTTCCTTCATTTTGTCATCTGTTGGTTTTAGAGATGAATCTGTTACACTTGTTCCCCTGCTTGTTTTGTTTTTAACCTCTATTAACTCGTTTGTGTCCATCACCCTGTGTTAATGTATGATCAATAGAGGCGGATTTATAAATCTCTTTAATGACAATAAAGAATGATGTCATGGTTACAGTATTACCTTTGGACAGGTGGGAATATTGTGTAATTTAGATTTTTTTCTGGTTATCTAGTCTGTGCAAGTTCATGCGTTTAGGAACCGTGGCTATGGACAGCAAGGGTGGGATGAAAATTTTAGGGATTTAAATGAAATATGCTTACTTTATCTTTAGCCTAAAACGTAGACTTTTATTTATGTAGTTGTAAAACACTGCATATTCCACAATCACATGCACACCGCACTGCAGGGATATTGGGACCATTCTATATCCCATAACGTATACCCATAAATTCTTTAATCCTGCAGGAATTTTTTTTATCTTGATCAGTTTTTATGTGTCCGTTATTGGCCAACAATTATGACTCCATCAACTAAGCAGTCATTTTAAAAGCTTCTTTTACACAAACCCCTTTTAGTTTTGGGAATTTCTGGGAATTTCCCATTTTTCTATTTTGGAATGTCAAAATTTTAGTTTTTCAACTGTTTTTAGTGAGTTTATTACCAAAAGATATAATCATGTCCTCATGGGAATTTCCATTAGGATTCCAACTCGTAATGTTTTCAAAATTTCAATTCCAGAGATGAATATATATTTTTTTTAAGTTTCCAGAAATTTCAGCTTGTTTGCAAATCCTGGTTTAGATGTGGTTTGTATGAAAAGCTTTATTAACTTAGTTGAAGACGAATTGATTCATGCCTAAAGGAAACTGGGAAAACTAGACCACTCGTGAATTTTTTTTCTTTAATCTGCTGCTTTACTTGTGATTGTTTGTGTCTTGGGTCTGTAATCTTGCTGACAGGAGTTTTCCAACTCTGAGTGTTTTATGTGGATATATATTAGGGTGAGGACTGCTGATCATAAGTCATTACCAAGCTGGGTCCTTGAGTGAGGCCCTTAATCATCAATTGTTGTGTTAAATGTCACTCTGGATAATGTCAGAAATGTGTTTAAGGATTATTTTTAATCACAATAATTAGTAAAAATGGCCAGTGGTGGTAGCAGTAGCTAACACTCTTTTAAAAAAAAAAAACAACCTACAAGTTGGTATATCGCTATTTTCCAAAGTGTCTTATAGAACATCTTATTTTTTTTTACTCAAAAGGATTAACGTCCAAACAGTGGTAGTTTGATGGTGCTGGAAATTAAAATCTAGAAACTTTCGGCGCATATGACCTTGCTTGAAACTTTGCTATACACTCAATCGGTTGATATTGATTTTAGTAAATGAAACATTCCAATATGACACCACTGTCGGAATGAACTGCCTTACGGAAGCTGCTCAGCTGCGATGACGCTCACAAATGTGAAGGCTTTGCATTTTGACACTATGGGCAACAAACACTCAATGCTCTTCATCTTCCTTCTCTCTCCCACATTCTCCCTGAGAGACTTGATGAAGTGATGAGTTTTTATTTAATCAATTATTAAGCATCCTAAAGTGAAGAATGTTATCTGTGGGTGGGGACCTAACACTCTGCGTTGACCTTGGTCCAAATGCAACGCTTTTAACCCAGGGATTAAGCGGCAATGTGCTGTGTGTGTGATTTATTCTTTTGTTGCTGTGTGTGTAAAGTCCTAAAGTGAGCAGTGATGAATTCAGATATGTCATTATAGAAGCTAAAACGTTTTTAGTCTTATGATTCATGAGTCAATTTGGTTTTGGTTTGACAGTCTTTGTATGTGGTACAACCAAGTTGCCACTGTTGGGCCCTCCTAAGAAACCCACTATTGCTCATTGTGTAAAAGAGATAATTGTAAGTTGCTCTGGATAAGGTCGTCTAATAAATGCTGTAAATGTGAACATAGATTAGTGGTGTATTTACAAGAATAAAATTTTAATACAAAAGATTTAATGACTCACTTTTCAGTCATAAGTGAATAACAATCGTGTTTTCTCAAGCAGAAAAATTTGTATGATTTGAAAAGCTTATTGACTACCAAGGCCTTCAGTGGGGACTTACTTGACTTGATCTACCATTATCATGCTGCAATTATAGAAATCATTATTACTATACAAACAGAACAGAGCGTGGTATTACAGACATTTTTATGAAAGCAAAGATTCCAAAGTCTCCAAACCTCTACACTACAACCACAACTGTACCACCTACATCATTGGAGCAGTTTATATTTAATTAATTTATCTAATAACCTCACAAAAACCACAACTTGTTGTGGACAAAAACATCTATTTTATATGTATTAATTTGGGTCACCACAGACATATTTGGCTAGTCAAGTTTTTCTCTGATTAACCAATCAGAGGATGGAAAAATGCTGACCTTGTTGAGGGCCAGCTGGCTAATTTGAAATTTGATTGGATATAAAAATTCTGATTGGACAAAAAAACCTCCACATACACATACTGGAAGCCGTGCAAGCAAGAGAAACACTATGAAATGAAGAGAAATAAACTGTTGGAAATAAACGAATATAATTTAAAGGCACTAATATTAGAATTTAGTGGTTAGCATGTTCACCTCGCAGCCATGAATTTGATACCATTTCGGGTTTCTTTCTGTGCAAAGTTTGCATGTTCTCTCCGTGCTTGCATGGAGGTACTCTGGTTTCCTTCCACAATCCAAAAACGTGTACATATGGTTGATTTGTGGCTCTAAATTACCCAAAGAAAGAAGTGTAAGAGTGTGTGGTTGTTTGTCTATGTGTAGCCTTGCGATAGGCTGGCGGCCTGTCCAAAGTGTACACTAGCCTCTCGCCCTATGTGCTCTGGGATCCAGCAGACCGCATGACCCTGAACTAGGGAATAAGCGGGTTAGAAGATGATTGAATGTATGTCAGCTTCTGATGTGTTTAGAGTAGCAGAGAAGGACTTTTTTTTTCTTTTTCTTAAATAAATCCACAGAATGTCTAACACACACACGCACACATTTACCAAGCCAATGTTCTCCTGTAATCTTGCCAAATCCTTCCCGGTAAGAATCCCAGTCTCGGAAGAAATTCACAGAGCCATCCTCTCTGCGCTGAAGAACCTAGGAAAAAACGGACCAGTCTTAATAATTGTTTGATTAGTAAAGAAGACGATCACACAACTTACAAAAAGAGACATTGTGTTGGCTGTTTTACTTCTTCTGAGTAGTATGTCTTAATACACAGTACTTTACAAAAGCTCAGAGTCTGAAGTATGTATATATAAGAGGGACATTTTATCATCCCATGAGCCGGAATTCCCAAAAATGTAATATATGTGCTAAAAGTATACGTTCTTTAAAAAAATAGACGATTATCCTTATCTCCAATATTTCTTGGTTATTTTGCAATTGTTTAACATCACTCTATGTATATTCACGCTGTTGTGATGCGTTAAGTCGTACAGAGATAGGATCAACCTGGCTTATGTAAAAAAACATCTTAATACTACATAGCTATTCTCAAAAGCCGGAAAGTACATGCTAATTTAAATGTAAACGAGCTTCAGGGACCAACAAATCCAGATGTAAGCTTATTTCCAAGGTGTAAAATTCTTTTAAATTCAGCTTTCTAATACGACACAACACTTATATCCTGGATAAATCAGCTCGTGTAACGGCCTAAAGTTTTTGTGCCAATCTGGAAGTGAAAGCGGATGAATTAAGTTTGTATTTCAATCCTGACTCACCAACTTTAAAACGAGTTAAAAAAAATCTCTATTTTACATGTGGTTTGGTGGTTAGACTGTCCATTCTTATTAAGCTAACACTGATGATATGTTAGGTCCACAGACCTTCAAAAGTTTTGAAGTCCTCCTCTGAGGGGACATTTCGATCCCCCTAAACATGAAATGGCACAAGACTCAACAACGTTGGTGCTTTAGCTGTCCATCATACACTCTTGGGCGGGGCTTAGTCATGCAAGATCACAACTGATGAACCATCGAGCAGGTCCTTACTTACCTTAAATGAGTGTGTGTGTGTGTGTGTTAAAAGATGTTAAAAGGTCCATAACAAACTCAAAATCATTGTGAAGAAATATTTTTTTTAGAATACACATGAAATATTCATAATGCATTGTTATAAATGATTTTAGAGTGAAATTTTCACACTATTAATTTTTTTAATCCACCGCGCTGTGTAATAAAATGTCTTTCTCCTGTATCTTAATGAGTTTATGTCTAGCCTGAGGGTCTGTCTCTCATCTAATAACACAAGCTCAGCATGCTCTCTGTTGGTTCTATAATTATCTACAATTTTTTATTATTTTCACTTTCTTGGGTTTGTTTTTTTGTTATTTTTTTCTTGCACTTATCAGATAATTGTGTCCACAGACTTTTTAAATATTTCATTAAGCTTTTTTCCCCTTGTTTCTATAAAACATTCATTCAGGTACGATTTCGTTCGATTGTAAATCTACACAAGCTCCAAGTTTGTTTTGCTTCTCTAAAGAGTTTGATTTTGTGCAGAGCTTTTACATTTTGCGCACACACACACACACACACAGCTGTCTCTCACACGCTTTACCCTACGATCCCGAAAAATATTTTTCTATTAAGATCAGGTCTTTCAATCCACCACAATTGAACAACTAACGATTAAATTTTTTAAGCTAAGTTTTGAATAACAAGTTTTAAAAAATATATATTTATGTATATTTTATCAGTAATTATAAGTAAGGTTGAAAGTTAGTGGGTGTGAGTGAGAAGGATATAGAGAATAGGGCTAGGTGGAGACAA
>JAOTQW010057687.1:5985-17754 GCA_026260075.1 Sisor rabdophorus
TACTCCCTTATTCTCTAAAAATACTTGCCATGTCCTATTTAAACTGAACTTGTTACTTGTACCCAATTCAAACCACCCATAGTCACATTTGCCAATGCATTTCTTTACAGTTATAATACATTTTCTGAGTAACACCACAAGCCTGATTATCCTTGAGCAGTTGTTAATTCATTGGCTAAAATTACCTAAACTTGATTTTACATATCCTTACACACTTTATTTGAAAATGCAGAAATCCAGCTACTATGTGTGTTTTAGAACCTTGCGTCATACTGATATCTGAAGTTAATTCCCAAATTTTGGTATAAAGATGGGTATAAACCTTGGAGAAGCAAGTATTTTTATTTTGGTATGATCCTTTACCCAAAGCTCTCAAACACTCAGCTTACCTCATTTCAGTGTTCAATCTTCTTTGAGAATTAAAACCAACATTTGTCTGGGTGACAGTCAAACACACATAACCACTAAGCTACCACTTTCCCTAATATTCTGATAAGACAAAGACCATGCAGTCAAAGATGTTTAAATGCATAAAGTATGTAACAGTTTGACTTTATCTTTACTGAACAAAATTGAATATGTATTTTCTATTATGTGTTTAGTCATGTAAAACACAAAATCTAAGATTAAAAGAACATTAATTTTTATTGTAACTAGAAAACAATAATTGAATCTGTTGTTTTTTTGTATTGATGATACAAAATTATTCCCAAGAGGGGGTGCTGTCCTACAACAATAGATAATTTAATAAATGCACAGCAAAGTCAGTAATTTCTAAAGTTTTAAAACATATTTTTAGTACCCAGATTTGTTCCTACTGAATACAAAATTGTTGCCTGCCACAAAATTGTCATAGCTGGTTAGATAAATTAATTATTATTTGCAACAAAATAAATAACAGTTGGTAGAGAAGATGAATGAATGAATGAATACATTTTAGAAAAAAGACATTCTTTTATTTCTCAAAGTCACTCTGGAGGAGTTATATAGCTTGTACAATTTGAAAAATGGTGTAATAGATGGTTTTAGGTGGTGTCTTTGTTACTTGCCCTTGTTGCCTTTAGCATTCTCATTCAAACAAATATAAATCAAACTTTCTGTTCATGTAAAACTGCTTTGGCATTGTAATAAGCCATTACTGTCATAAAAATAAAAGTGAGGAAAAGGATTGGTTCCAGTCAAAAAAGAAATTTCCATTAAAACCAGGCATCTGTATCTATGGAGGCCTCTAAGATCTGTTTAATTAGCAGTAACAGTGCAGAATCGTCGTCGGGGGCCCCAACCTCATATTTCAATTTTACAATTATTTAAACAAAAACATTCCTGTTTTTTCGTACATGATTGTTGGACCAACAGGTTAAAATTTCCGTTTAGTCAGTATGTTTGCCTAATGTGTCCCATAGCTTTTATTAAAAACCTGAGCCTCCAAGCCAATAAAACTCTGACATCTTAATTGAATTTTGAGTGACAGCTTAGATCCACATACAGATGGGAAAGGAGAGTTATTGCAGAGTACAGCAAACATCCTTGGGTCTGTGTGGATCAGGATAAGATTTCTCACCAAACAGTTAATTTCTGGACTTATAATTAACTTTAAAGCGAGATATAAATCTAATTATAAATAACTACAATTACTGCAACAACCCTAGCAAATTTGATTGAGTGATTGGCCACTCAAGATCACCTCAAATAGAACTTGCAGGGAAAAACACATAATAAAATGTAAAAGGAAAAAACCCATTATGTTTTAAATAATAGAGAATATCTTTGTTTTCTTGTCTGCGTGTTTTTGTGTGAGTAGGTGTGTGCTACAAGAACCCTCAGCATGAGCTTTGTCTAGGTATAAGGGCAAAGTCACATCCCAAAATGTCACTCAGCCAGATATGTCTATTGCATCAAGTGATCTTTGACCCTGCAAGGCTCTTTTTGCTGATGAGATCTGATTTAAATACTGAATAGTATTTGGCTTGCACCCTTGGCAAGCCAGCGGAGGCCAGAACACATTGTGTTTTGCAATATTTCATGTCATTTTGAAGTTAAACACTTGCAGTTATATAGTCTATAGTCTTCCTCTGGGACACATCAGTTCATCAAAATGAGGGCAATTTTGCGACCAAAGCATGTAAAAAAATTGTTTTTTATTAATATTAATTTATATAAATAAGGTTTCCATTTTTAAACAGATTTCTAGGCTCGATTTCTATTTCGAAAACCTATAAATTTCTGTTTTTTCTTTAGTAAATGTAATGTGATGTTCATGTATACTTTTTACAGCACAGTAAAATTCTTTCTTCGTATATCTTATTGTGGAAGGTTGGGGTCAGAGTGCATAACCAGGGGATTTCAGTTATGACTTGTGCAAAAAGGGTTAAGGGTCTTACTCAAGGACTTGGCAGTGGTGGGGCTTAAACCCTGCTTTTCCTGGTCTTCATTGGCAGTGGTTGGGCTTAAATCCTGCTCTTCCTGGTCTTCCAATTAACAAAGCAGTGCAATAACCATTTGAGGTACCATTGCTCCTTTTTCCCTTTTTTGATGTAAATAACAGGTATTTAAAAAAAATAATTGATAAAGTAAGTGATTTTTGTTTAAAATTATTTTTTAAGAAACAAGAAAATGGTTGTACAAACGTAAATTAAGTGAAATAATGGGGTTGTGTGTGCATATGGCAGCTTGCAATAAGATTAATGAAAGGGATTCTATTTTATAATTTATAATATAGTCTATTTATAATATTGGGGTTTCCTTTTTTACTCTCAAGTCAATCTCAGCTTTTTTGATCTATTTTATCCATGCTTGTTTGATGTTGTACACCCTTTCTAAAAATCTGTAATACCTTCTGTAAATCTGTAATCTTCAATGTATTAAGGTGTATTTTGAAATGCAGTGTATATCTGCATCAGTATATCGATTCTTGTCTATTTAATTACAGGGGTCATGGAGGTCTGCTGGAGCCTATCTAAGCGCACACAGGGCAAGAGGCAAGGGTACACTCTGGACAGGTTGCCAGTCCATCTCAGGGCCAAACATAGACAACCACACATGCTCACTAGCAATTTAGAGTCACCAATCACCATTCTTGTTGTGAGGTGACCTTGCTAACCAAACTATGCATAAAAGAATCCCTTGCCTGGGAATTGAACCCATGACCTTCTTGTTGTGAGGCGACCGTGCTAAACTCCAGGGGTTTACATTTTCTCTTCATGCTTGTATGGGTTCTCCGGTTTTCTTCCACAGTGCAAAAAACATGTACGTTAGGTTGATTGGTGATTTGGTGTGTTCCCCTTCTGCCTTTTGCTCTTTCATAGATGGCTGGGATAAACTTTAACAGACCCTATTGAACATTTTGGTAAGATCTTTTGGTAAGAAGTTTGTAAAAACTTAATTGTGAGATTAAAATTTAGAAGGGAATTTGCATGTTCTCCCTACAGGAGTTTGCATGTTCTCCCCGTGCTTGCTTGTGTTTCCTTTGGGTACTCCGGTTTTCTCCCACAGTCCAAAAACACGTGCATTATGTTGATTGGCTATTCTAAACTGCCCATAAGAGTGAGTGTATGTGCATGCAAGTGCATGTGGTTGTGTGTGTGTGTGTGTGTGTGTGGCCCTGCGATGGACTGTCCAGTGTATACCCCTGCCTTGAAATAAGCGGGTATAGAAGATCAATGAATGAATGATTGAAAATTTGGAAGAGATTACTGATTAATAACATGGCTAATTAGAAGCGTATTTCCCTTAAAAAAAACTCTTGTCACATGCATTTAAAAGAGAATTAATCATCTTTTCAATTTTCATTTAACAGTAATAATTACCAACGACATAACCTTAAGATTAAGTTACTTCTCTCGTAAAAACAAGCGATGAAAATTCCCTTTATTTGCAGATTTTTTAAATTTTATATCTTTTAGACTAATAATGACCTCAGCCAGGTTATCCTGTTTCTTAAACATTCAAGAATAACATGTTCATGTTCTGTCTCATTAAAATCTTTTCCTTCTAGATTTTAGCTGAAAGTCACTGCCAAGCCTGTCCAATTAAAAACTATCCTTCACTCTTTACACACACACTAGTTCACACACACACATGCAAAATAGGTGATGGCTCAACGCTGGCATTTGGAACAGAACGAATCAGGTCATTTAGTATCATGTACCATATTTAAGACCAGTCAAATAACACTACAATAACCCCCATCATGACACCTTTTTAATGAATGTATGTGTGTGAGAGCAAAAGGAAAGGAAAAAGAGAGCAAGAGCAAAAGAGTGAGAGATACAGAAATAGAAAGTGCATTCAAATTTATGCAAGTTCATGGGCAGAGATAATTGAGGTGGATTTTTTAAATTTTACCAATGTCACCTCTTTAGTAAAAAAGATAAACGGTATCCATTTTAAAAAAAAGAATAAGTATAGTACTACATCAAATATACACTGCCTGTCCTCCTGCAAAAAATTCACATTACAGCACACCTTCGCTGTGCTATTGTTTTGATACACTTTTGCAAAGCATATTCCAAAAACTCAATGGGCATCAGATCTAAATCCATGTTTGCTCCCTAAACCACCCTTTTACAATCTAAGTTGGATGAATTCTGGCATTGATATCTTGTAATAGGCCTGTGCCATCAGGGAAGAAAAACATTACATTCAGGTCGGGTGGCGTTATAGTATATGATTGGCTGATAACATTTTTAGCTGATATCTAGGATTTCATAATATAATTTTTTTGTTAGAATTTGGGAGAAATGTCAGTATTTTATAAAGAAATTTATAAAAAATATTACTGAAACTCGGTAGGAAAAAAAATAATAAGACCAACTCATTACTTTATTGCTTATCTTATTTGTTGAAATACTAAACTGATTAAGAAAAAACATTAGGGGTGCCACATGTTCACACAGCAGGTCATTAAAATACAGTTTGTTATCTATGAAGGCCAATAATGTCTTTTATCCTGTCTTTGCCTTTTAGGGAGCTGTTATAGGCTCCAGCAGATCCCTGTGACCCCTAATTGTGGAATGAGTGAATGAATGATTAATTGAATTAATGAATAATTGTCTACATACCCTATATACATGATAAAAATCATAAACCTTTGTTTGGTTAATTGCATAAATGAGCAGGAAGGTGTTTATTAAAAGTATTGCAAAAGTATTGTGTGTGGTATGTGTATGAGCGTATATGTTCCTACTCGGGTATCCATTAATAATCATTTTCTCCTGACTCAGTGCATCCATCAGCAAGTCTAAAAGATAGAATACGGCTGTTTATTCTTTTAACTTACAGACCCATTCATCAATCACACAATCCCTGCCACATATGGGAAAGTAAAAGTGCAGTGGTTACATTGTTGGACTACTTATTTGAGGACTGGGGTTTGATTTTCAGCAAAACCACGCTGTCAATGTTGGGTCCATGAGCAAGTCCCTTAACCCACAGTTGCTCAGTTGTATAAAAGAAATAAATGTAAGTTTCTCTGGATAAGTGCGTAAATGTACATATGTTTATCTCTCCTCCTTCTTGGTGATATTAATGATTGGGAAGCTGGTTAAACCACCACACAACCTCACAGTAGTGCCATGCTCTGTTCACATATTATCACATTTTACCTGAAAGTTATACAAAAAGGATACAAACCAAAAATAATCAAGGGACGCAATGTGTATTGCATTAGTTAATTTAAAGGTAAGTGCTCTGGGTTAAGACAAATTTAGAAAGTCAGTCAATGAAAAGAAAGTCTTCTACATGGCAGAGTGGCCGTTCTGAATCCCACCTACCCATGTTTTTGCTAGAGAAAGAAATAGATAGCAGATAGGATTACCTTTGTTTCATACGGAAACCCTGGGTTGGATCAAATATAAGTGTAAAAATCAATATGGATCAAAGATAAAGTGTAATAGTAACAAGGAAATCAGTTGGCAGATTAGACTTTAAATAATTGACATGATTCTTAATGTCACAGATGCTCACAGGTCACACCTTTCATTTAGCCTTGCCATTTAATGGCATAGACAAACAAATGTCTTTACAGAACCACTAGCCTGAAACTTTATAATTGCAGTAAGCAATATCTTATTTTAACAGTCATTATTAAGGACAGTGTTGATGATACTGTTTTTTCCATTCATTCTATTGTAGTTTTTAACTGCCTAAAGTTGGATTTTTATTGCTTTCGAGAGGCAGGGGCACACCCTAGAAAGATCCCCAGTCCATCGCAGGGCCACACATGGACAAACACCCACACAAACTCACGTTAACTTCTATGGGCAATTTAAAAATGTTTTTGGACTGTGAGAAGATACTGGAGTAAACCCACGCAGCGCAGAATTTCTCTTTTTTTATTTCTAATGAAAATTTTTTTTTTGATGTCTGCATCAGAGATTTGATTAGATCTTAATAGTCAATAAATCACTTTCAAGTTAAACTATTTCTGTAATTTATTTTTAAGTAGATTCTTAATTTGCAATTCATAAACATGATAAAACAGAGTTTTATTCAATTTCGAAAAAATTAAATTAAGTCATTTTGAGGTGTGACCAATCATGTCATAACCTACTCAGTTCACAGGAATTAAGTAACACAATCTCCAAAAAGTGTTCACTCAGTGCAGTATAGCATAGAATGAAAATTATCCACCGAGTGCAAGGAAATTGCAAGGTAACGATTGAAATCATAAGGGAGATTTCTATCTATCATTTCCATGTCAGTGGGTAAATGTAGGAAATCAAACAAAATTTTTATCACTGTTTGTATATGTGTGTATACCTCTGGAGTTGATCACAGAAGCCATTAGTTCTAAAAGATGACACCATGGTGGCAGTATTTCTTTTGTAGGAATATGGTTTAATCAGATTTTGGTCTTTTAATAGTCGACAGTTCATCATAGGGCCAGACATAGATGACCAACCACACACTCACACTTGCTCCTATGGGCAATTTAGAATGACCAAAAAACCCAGCGTATGCGTGGGTAGAACATGCAAACCCCACAAAAAGAGACCCCTTAACTTAGCATAAGTGGTTAGCATATTCGTCTCACAGCAAAAAGATCCTGGGTTCAATTCCCGAGTTTCTGTACTTAGTTTGCATGTTCTCCCTGCGCTTGCGTGGGGTTTTTCCAGATACTCCGGTTTCCTTCCTCAGTCCACAAATATAAATTAGTTTAATTGATGATTCTAAATTGCCTATATTGTGAATGTGTGTGTGGTTTTTCTATGTGTGGTCCTGCGATAGACTGGCGACCTGTCCAGGGTGTACCCCTGCCTGTCACCCTATGTGCACTAGGATAGGCTCTAGAAGACTGTCCTCATCCTGGAATACACGGGTTAGAAGATGAAAAAGTAACTTGTGATGTAGGGTCATGAGGAAATTCTCTTTTGAAAGCAACCTTGTGCTGCGTTTACCTTACATAGCACTCAGCACACCTGCTCATAGAGAGTTAATCAAAACCCCTATTCATCTCTCTCTCTCTCTCTTTGTCTCTCTGTCAACCAAAATAATGCAGAAAGCAGCATATACACTTTTGCAACATGAGCTAGCTGAAGTTATTTACTTACCTCTCAATTAATACATTTTAATAAATGGCATTTTACCTTACATATATTAATAAATGAATGAATCAAAAAAACTGTTGAATTATTTTCAGCATCTGTGTGGAATTTGCATGTCCTCCCTGTGTTTAAGTACATTTAAATGTGGTTGTGGCGCTGTGGTAAACTAGCGACCTGTTAAGGGTTTAGCCCTTCTGCCTTTTGCCCTTTAGAGATCTGGGATAGTCTCCAGCAGATCTCTGTGACCCCGAATTATAGAATATGGTATAAAATATAAATAAATGAATGATTTGTTAGCTGTATCTCTGCTAAAAGAGGTAATACATAGTGTTTAAGTCAGAGAATAACAAGAATTCCCTGTGGGGGAGAGATTTAAGCAACTCCAGTCATCGAATGTTCACCACTTTATTTTAAAATTGCTGACTGTTTTAAATGGAAAACAGGCTACTGATTAATAAGGACTTGCTTGATAATAAAACAATGGCTTCTCCATTTGTTATGAAATATTAATGAGACCTTTATAGTCCCATGTGTACTGAAACATCACCTTTATTCGCACACTGGAAGAAACAGCGAGAAAAGAAAAAATGAAAAAATCGATTATATTAAAGGTTTCCCGAAATAGCATTACACCATTTATTTTTTCAGGCCTTTCTTGGTAATTATTTTACAGAATTAATTACATGAATAAATCAATACTAATTATACTTTATACTCTATAATTTTGTTTGGTATGTCAGTTTGTGTGTAATTGTGTGGAAAGACATGGGTTGTGCAAAATTCTGCTCTCTTTAACCCAACCACTTCACCAAATAGATGAGTACAGTAAATTTTAACCCAAAGGAGTGTTTGTGTCTGTGTTTGTGTGTGTGTCTTCATACCTTGTTTTACCAACAGGTGGTAAATTGGCCAGTGGCATTTAACATGCTGTTTAGAAAAAAAATCAAATAGTCGCTGTGTGGCGGCACGGTAATGTAGTGTTTAGCACAGTCGCCTCACAGCAAGAAGGTCCTGGGTTTGAGTCCTGGGCAAAGGGTTTTTTGTGCAGAGTCTGCATGTTCTCTCTGTGCTTGGGTGGATTTACTCTGGTTTCCTTCCACAGTCCAAAAACATGTACATTAGGTTGATTGTTGACTATAAATTGCCTATGAAAGTGAGTTTGAGTGTTTGTGATTGTTGGCCATGGTTAAGGTTATGGCCCTGCAATGGACTGGTGACCTGTTCAGGATGTACCCCTACCCCTTGTCCTATGTCTGCTGGGTTAAGGCTCTAGCCGACCCAATGACCCTAAATTAGGGAACAAATGGGTTAGAAGATACATGATTTTTGGGCAGGGGTCTCTCTGTGCAGAGTATGCAAGTTCTCCCCGTGCTTGTGTGGGTTTACTTCAGGTTCTCCGGTTTTCTCTCACAGTCCAAAAACATGTACATTAAGGTTGATTAATTAGAGAGCTGAAATAGGCTCCAGTAGACCCCAGTGACCCCAAATTAGGGCTAAGAGGGTATGGAAGAAGAATTATTAAATGAATGAATGAAAAGAACGAATTCAAATAAGTGAACAAGCAATAAAACTTAAAATAAATATGCAATAACACAAAAAAGCGTAACGTTAAATATCAGCAACCTTTATTTTGGTCAAAAGCATCTGATGATGTACAAAAGCTCATATTCCTTATAAATATACAGATAGTTATACTTTATGATATAATTTTATTTGGGTTAAGAATTTATAGCAGATAGAACTATAAAATAATGTCATGGTTTTTAAACACATTACAAGGTGCGCTATTTGTTTTATAGCACAGACCTGGGTTGAAGATCCACCACCTTAATCCTTTCGGCTCAATGAGTGCCACACCATAGCTAACCAGTGTATTTGTACAGTATATTTTGATTACCCAGTGAACTATTAAAATGTCTTAACTTTCTAGCAAAAATAAACATCCCTGCATCCATTAATAACCCCTTCAAACAGCATCTTTTAAAAGCTCTGACAATATTTATTCTTGTTCTTGCAAGGGCCTGTTTGGGTTTTCTTTTTAAATGCAACCTTTTAAACTCTGCAGACTAAATAATTTTGATTACTGATAAATTCCAAGACACAGATCATTAAGATTTTGAATTACAGGCCCCCCGTTAAAATGATAAGCTTAATCATTTCAGCGGTACCATAATTTTAACCAGAAAAAGTTACAGACTGCAGCTTAAAAAAAAAACTTAAAATTTCCAAGTGTAAAACAAACACATTCATCAGAGTATTCACGTTTGATGTGCTTAAAATACTACTGCATGCATTTTTTTGGCTTTTACTACTTATTTTAAAATTATTGCAAATGATTTAATATTTTCAGTAACATGATTTGTTATTGCTTTTTTGATACCAAAAAGAAAGAACAAAGAAAGCTTTACAAAGAAAAAAGCTTTGTCTTGTACTCTACTGTGGAGTTAAGCAGTTTCCATGGAAACAGTTTATTACTCTATCGATATCCCGCTTTCTTTTTCTCTGGTTTTCAAGGACAGCAGGACAAAATACTTTCAAAGTAAAACAGTAGGAAATACATGATTTTATTAAAAAAAATCAATTGTATATCAATTACTTAAAATGGTTTTCGACAGGTTTCACCAATTCTGATTAAACCCATCATACGCTTGATTCGCTTAATCATCAGATCACGCTTACTTATGCTGTAGTTCCTTCTCTGGGTTCCTAACTAGCAGATATACATACTGATTTGCATTACTGGTTGCATTACTTTGACGTTTACCTGCCTTCATACTTTTATTGGTGGTCTTTGCTTACTTAAGCTTTTTTATTTATATATTTTATGCTACAGCTGCTTCAACCAATAGCATCATGCTATTGCCACAATATTTGAATGTATACATATATATTTAGTGGAGACTAATCAGACCAGTTGTTGCCACAGGGCATTAGTCTATTGTAGGCTTACATTAAGTTTATAATGGGTAAAATAACCTGGTTAAGATGCCTTTTTTTAGCATCTTCAGAGTGTGTTTTGAGCCCTTTATAAACCAGCATTTTTGCTTGGCACTTCTATGCTTTGCACGCTATCGTTTTCTCTGCCACACATAGGTTTTACTTAGGGTCCGGAACAGGGGTGAACCAATCCGTAACTCAGTATCCGTAATTGTCCAATACTAGCAGTAATTACTGCCACTGATATCGTAGGAGTTGGGGGGGCATAATCTAGCTGATACCAGTCCTAAAACTAAACTGATGTCAAGATACAGTGGCCTAAACATTACATTTTGAATTGTGAAAACTTTGTCAAATCTAAGCATGTCTTTGGGAAGCTTGTATTCATTTGATTCAAATAATTGAAACAATTTAAAAATTGGACTAACAAAAAAATACATCTGTACACATCTGCACTCGTAAGTTGAATTGAAATTTATAGGGCACAATGGCTGACGGAAATTGACTTGATCTTGAACATACTTAAAAATCAATTTTTTCAAATTTTCCAAAAAATCTAAACATCATGAGGAGAAGTCGGTTAACCCTAAAAATAACTAGCTTGTCTTAGTCCAGAAAAAGGTTTATTAGCCACATTCAGACCAGTGTCTGGTACCACCAGGATGCATTATATTTATGCTTTCATTCATCTTCTATACCGGCTTATTTCCTTGGGGTCACAGGGGTCTGCTTGTGCCTATCCCAGCGCACATAGGGCGAGATTAATACAAAATTGCTAGTGCCTTTATTAATTGTCATCAGCCTCAGACAATTTGTACAGCAAGCTAAATAAAAACACAAATCTTCCACCGCAAACCCATCCTCCATGTTCCAGGTGCACTGTATCATAGCCGACACTGTGCTCTGACCCCAACCTTTCAAGAAAAAAAAATCACTATGCTGTGTGGCGTATAATCATCTATTTGACAAAGAAAGTTGGATTTTATTAATCATTATATTTTACTTTAGGTTTAAAACTATTAAATAACATTTAGTCTGATATTATTTTAGAGTCTCAAAAATTACTGCCCTTCTAAATCACAATTCCTTCCTTGTGTACATAATTAGAAAACTGCTTTTTTAATTCAATACATTTTCTCATCAAATTTTTTTGATTTATAGTATTTCCTGCCAATAAACTAAAGACAATGAATCTGGTCAAAGAAATATCACAGTGCTTCCTGACAAAAACCAAACAAGTTGAGCAAAATGGTGGATTTATTTGCCAGAAGTCTGTCTTTGGTAAAGA
>JAOTQW010057740.1:0-17712 GCA_026260075.1 Sisor rabdophorus
CTCCAGCAGACCCCTGTGACCCCGGATTCGAGAATAAGCGGGTAAAGAAGATGAAATGTCTGTCACAGAATTTTTTTTTTGTCGTGTAGTTTAGTAACCCTATTTAGACCACACAACCAATACGCACAAACCAAAATGTTTTAAATCGTGCCCTCCACGCCCCCGGCATTTTGCGGCCTAGGCAACTGCCTATTTTAGGGGAGCCCTAAATAACTTTACTGATACAAGATTCACTTACAAGTTTGATACGAGCTGAACAACAGGTCAATAATATCAGAAAGTACACGATGTCCAATCTTCTTAATCATATAGACTAATGCTATTTATTCAATCGTTTAGCAGCGACAGCGACGAAAAGCGATCATGCAGCCAGCGTTCGCTGTGTGCCAATCTGAAGCGTGAGAGCGACGACAGTCTAGGGGAATACGGAGACAGCGTGGACATTCAGTTCAACGAGGACGGCTCATTCATCGGGCAGTACAGCGGCCGCAGAGACACACAACCGTACGCACACGGCGAGCACGAGAGCTCAGGAGTTCCGTCACCGACCAAACCCAACCCTCCACCTAGCAACAGCTTCCCCACCTCCATCACCGGGGGGAACTGAGACACCACTGGAAACGACTCTGCTGTATCAGGACAGACCCTGACCTTATTCCTTAAACCGAGACCTTATTCATTCATAAGTAAATATTGTTTATTCTCTGAATAGCAACATTTATTAGAAAAAAAGACACAAGAGGACTGAAATATAATCAATCACTGCCGATGACGTACCGTTTTAAAAGTACACTCGCGCTCATGCAGTTACACACACACGCACACAATATTTTAAAGGCCTGGATAGACTTTTCATCTCAAATCCATCGGTGAGATTTATTGGTAGGCTTCTGATGGCTTCATCCTTTTTTCATGCCTTAAAGAATATGCAAATGTTCCTAATGTGTAGGTTCGAATACACACATACACACCTGTACACACTAGTATTCAACAGTTTTTAAAGGTAATCTACATTTAATAGTTATTTTTTTTTAAGACTGGTTAACACTTAAATCCAGTGCAACCCGTTTGCATACATGTAAATACATCATTTGTGACAAACAGCAGGGAAATCAAAACATGGAGACTCTCAGGAAAAACTAAAACCTGTGACGGTTTAAAATCAGTCGAGTAAACAAAACACCTTAATGATAATATATATAAGTTTTAAACATTATACGCTACAAAGTTTGCATTTTTAGGTAAGTAATTAACTAGCTTGTTCTGGCTGAGTTTTGACTGCATCCCAAATACAATGTCGGAAATTGAAATTGGGTGTGACGTTTGCATTTTTAGTAATCATCAGTTAATAATGGAAGATCGAGGTTGAATAACACAATTGTGTAAACTCTTTAACATGAAATTACTACAAACTGTTTACGGATATTGTTGATAGCACTTATCTTATTATAAAATATGCTCCTCCCCTTTAAGAAGAGTGGTAACTAGCATGACTAGTTTTAATTCCAGACAAAAATAGTTAATGTCAGATGATTTTTATTGAGTTTAAGACTTGAACTGTCTCATTGTTTTACAGAAGAATAGATTTTAAAAAGTTAAACAAACTAATGAAGGGGCGTGGTCAGGGTGGGCTGAGGAAACCAGGAAGTAAAGGAAGCTTGTGTAAGACACTGGATGGAATCAAATACTTATTTAAAACATGAATAAATGGTATGCATTGTAAGATTTGGGTGAAATTTGTCTTTCCAGGCCTTTAAAAAAAACACAATAAAAACAAAACATTCCAGATTAGCGTTTACAATCGTCGTCTATTTTTACTTTACAGCTGAGCGTGATATTTTTCTTTCATTCTAGCCTGCGTATGATTTACAGCAATCTTCTTTAAGGGACACTTCACATATCACACTTAAAAATATAGTATAAATTAATACAAAATGTACTAATGAAAATAGAATGATGAGCTGATTGGTTAGTGCTTGTCCTGTCACCTATAGTGCGCTTGTGGTATTTGAAAAAGTTAAGATGTTTTGGGGTTTCTTTTAAAATTTTTAGCCTAAAAAAAACAAAGCATTGCCCTGCATGTGGATCGCAACCGCTCTATTTGCACTTGCTTGCCACGCTACCTAAATTAATGAAATTGAGGGGCAAAAAATGTGATATGTGAAGTCCCTAAGTCTGCAAATACTCCAGAATGCTAATTAAATGTCTTAGAATAATTCCATACTAACATTCGTTGCTAACTTACAAACTACAACACGATTTTACATTTTTTTCTTCGTTCCAAAATGGCTGACGTAAGCATTATATTAGCATGCTAAAACAGAGTTTAATAGTAAAATTACACACATACAAACACACACACATAAAATGTACACATTGTATTAAAAATACAAGGTCTCATATTCATCATTTCATTTTATTATACGGATTAAAACCTTTCTATTAATCCATTATTTCCCCAAAATCAGGGTCAGGAAATTCACAAAAACTATTGGTGTGTTTTCTGTCTTAAGAATTGAAAAAAAATATCTACAGTATCAGTGTACATTCCGTTCAGCATCACAGTAATCACGTACATTTTTCTATCACACAATTTTCTCTATATTTTTTATTTAATTACATACAATTATTTGGTTTAGACAGTTTAACTGACTTCAGCGCACTATAGCAGCAGCATATGTTAATTTTTATATTTCACAAAATATCTACATGGCCTTCTTTTGGTGTTATTTTATGCTTTATATATTTTATTTACAGTTTTTTTTTACGTCATATTTCATTATAACAGCGCAGGGCATTTTATTACATCTGATGGGATTTTTTAAATTATTTTATAAGCATTTTTTACATTTTATTTTGATGATTATTTTCTTTTAAATCCTTTGAATTGTATTGATAACACTACCAATGCTTATGTTTATATCTATCCTAGCATATTATTATTATTAACATTATTATTATTGATGGCATACTGTACTATAGCAGCATATGTATCCTGTATGCCTCCATGAACAGTGTACTGTTTATGACTGCTCATATCTTATTTTAAATGTGTGTGCGTGTGTGTGAATCATTACCAGTGTATTGTCATCCGCAGGGTGTTCAGTCATGTGTTTGTTGCTACTCGCTGAAAGGTTTTTAACACAACATAAAAAAATCTATTCTTTTTTTTATCTCAGACAATTTCTGTGAATAAATCCTGAGCTTATGTAGCTGCAGAAGCTAATCGCATGAACCACGACTGACCGTCGAAATCTGTCTGTAGGGTTTGTGCCTGTTTTTCCCCCTTTCAATGCTGAACTTTTGGAATATGATGCCTTATCGAGCCGTGGCTCTAAATTTGTTCTCTTTTTCTATTTCCATTTGTCTTTTTAGTATCTTTCCTTCTGAGCTGCGCATGAGACACTGAGATGTAGTTTAGCTGGGCATGTGCTGGGATTAACCAGCCAATTTTTAGCAAAATTAAATACGGTTTGCTGTTTTTTAGCTTGTATTCTTCCAGTTTAAACTGGTTGGGATGCTACATGACACAGTTGCTAGCTACCTGCCAGGAATTTTCTAGAAAATTATTAAACACACACTGTTGCACCCAATCCAGCATTTCCTTACAATGTTTTCTTTAGGCTTCTTAGAAGACATTATTTTAGCTGTAGTTTTAAAGCTTTTGTTTTACTTTAAAATTCAAGACAAACAGTCACTATAATAATTCATTCATTTCTCTTGTATACCCGCTTAATTACCGAATTCAGCATTACAGGGGTCTGCTGGAGCCTATCCCAGTGCACATAGGGCGAGAGGCAGGACAGGTCGCTAGTCTTTAGAAAGGCCAATCAACCTAATGCACATGTTTTTGGACTGTGCGAGGAAACCGGTGTATCCGGAAGGAAACCCACACAAGCGCGGGAAGAAGCTGAAGACTCTGTAAAGAAAGACCCAGAAACTGAATCTATGACCTGCTTGCTGTAAGGCGAACGTGCTAAACACTACGCCACAATTCCGCCAGTCACTATAATATTATCTGAACACCAACAGTCATATTTCTGAATGTTAATTACACGCTCATAGTTACAGCTAGCTGTGGTAGCTTAACCTAATAAAACAGGCGATAGCTAGTAAATTATGCTTGCTAGCTAGCTTCTGGATTTGAGCTTAGACCTTTTTATGTTTTTGCATCCAAGCTGATGTTCAAACAAATTTTTCTCTGATAAGATTTTCAAGTTTCGTGGTACAAAATTTAGCTAGACGGTTATGTTCTACCAATTGCTTTTTTTTGCTACAAAAGTTAAAACAGACGCAAAGCTGAAATCTTTATAGTTTGAATAAAAATATAAGCAATTGTAAAATACAATACAGTTATAAAATTTTAACCGAAATCCTGAATACAAAACTCCAAACATTTGTTGAGATGAAGTATCACATCGCAAGCCATGATTTGGTCGATTACCTCAGCACATGCCAAGCTGCAAGGCCTCTTTTTTATGCTAATGTTTAGTGAATTTATTAGACAATTTGCAAAGCTTTCAGAATGTAAATAAACATTAAGAGCGTTTTCCCTCTTCATTTTTTTTCTGAAGGGTTTTTTAAAATATTTAAACGTGCCCTGTTCTTATTTTGCTATTTCACATCTTTGATATGTTTAGAAGAGTAGAACATGAGAATGCAACCTTTTGCTACAATGAATTAAGAAATAAACCATGAAGCTTCGCTACTGTTAATGTACATCGAAATAGTGTAATGGAGTGAAGTGAAGGAACTCTTTCTGAAGGGGGCGCTCTCAGGGCTGTTAGGTTACGCTCGTTTTTTTTGTTGTAACAACTCGCAAAAGCGCTTCATCAAGTGTTTCCGTCCACCTGTCTTAATGCTAATTGTGGATTTGCGCATGAATTAAAAAAAAACGAATTTAAAAAATGAATCAAGAATCATTTCTTTCTTTTAGGTGTTTGGTTCCTAAAAAAAGCGGCCTAAGGTTTTCTTAGTAAGAATACACATATTCACACACATTTGAAACATTTTTTTAGATTTACATTGATCTATTATAAATGCGTTCCTCTCCAAACGGTTGCTACAAATCTGGAAACACACAGTTGTCTAGAATGTTTTTGTATGTTGTAGCGTTACATTGTTTCTTCACTGGAACTGAGTGACTCCAACACTGTTCCAGCATGACAATGACCCCGAGCAAAAAACCCCTGAGATCCGTTATCACATGCTGTGTTATTATTAAAGTAAAAAAAAAAACAATGTTTGGCACAAAGTCCTGATCTTAACACCAGTAAACACCTTTGGGATGAACTAGTACGCCGACTGCACCCCAGACCCCCTTACCTGATATTAGTGTCTAACCTTTCTAAAACTGTTGGAGCTCAATGTAAGGATATCTTACATTCAAGCTTTACAGTGGAGTGGAAAAGCAAAAAGCTAAATTGCGAAAAAGTCTGTAAAATGTTTAAAAACATGTGTTTGTGATGCTCCGGTGACCACTTATAATATTCATATTTTAAAATGTCATTTTGACATTTGACTTAAACAGGATGACTTACATTAATTAAAATTTTTTTTACAGTTTAACAATTAAGTGGTAGGGGCTCAAGGACCTTGGCAGCTTAGTGGTGCTTAGAATCCAACCCCGATCTTCCAATTAGCAGTTCAACTTCTTAACCACAGTGCTACTATTTGCCCTACATTATCGTTTTCTGCTGTACTGTACAGAAGACCTCCTGGGCTTACTATGTGACTGGCTGGAATGCTAGCAATGCTAGTTGGCCACCATAGGAACAAGCATGTCAATAGAAAGGAATAAATAAAATAAAATAAAATGTTTTATGCTAGGGCAGCAAGGTGGCGTATGAAGACAAAGGCCAATGGTGACATGCCTTTATGATCTTACATTAATAATTAATTAAATATATAAAGTACAAATAATGGGTGACGTGTAGTGGTTAGCAGTTCGCCTCAAAGAAAGAAAGTCTCAGATTCGATTCTAGGGTAAAGGCTCTTTCTTTGCAGTGTTTGCATGCACCCCCCCCATGCTTGCGTGGGTATACTCCGGGTACACCGGTTTCCTCCCACAGTCCAAAAACATGTACATTAGTTTGATTGGTGACAAGAAAAATAAATGTATGAAGTACAAATAATCAATTGATTCATCGTCTGTGGCGGTTTCTTATGCTGATGTTAAAAAAGATTTCCATAAAACTTCACTGCAAATGGACATTTGAATTACGTTTGAATTAAGGAATCTGGCAACCTTGAATAGTGCTAAAACATGTTAAAGTGTAAATAAATTGTATTGATTGTGAAGCAAAAAGAAGATAAAGAAAAAGACAACAAATCAAATGCCAAAGCAAACTCACACCAGTTTGCGAATATTCCATAGAACCGAGAACAAAAAGTGTAAACAGAAAGCTTTTTTTTTCTTTACAGTTTTGGATGCGTTTGTCTTTTAGGATGTTTGTAATCAGTTTATAATAAAATCCAGAGACATTTATGTACTTCTGAGGTTCAGTTGTGTGTAAATATGGAATGGATGCTCATTATGTTCACTCTGCACTCTGCACTAACTAAGGAGGTTTGCTGTATGTTCCTGATTCTATTCTGGTGTGTCTCTGATAACAGCAGCTTATTTATTCCCTCAGAGTTTCTCCTTCCTGTCTCGTTTACTTCTTCTAGGTTTCCCTGATCCTCGACGAAAAGATGGGCAGGGTCAGATCAACTGCGTGGTGTGTTCAGGTAATTTACTGTCAGCAGCATCATGGCATGCAAATACAGCGAGGTCTCTGATTCTGTACAGACAAAAATAAGAAAGGAAACAAAGTGATGAAAGAGGGTAACCAGAATTAACAGTAATGGGAGCTTGTGATGGAAAAGGAAAAATGTGTGTCACAGTAAAAGAAAAAAAGGCATCGCAAAGGGCTTCTGCCTGCCCAAACATACATACAACCATTCAACCATTAATTCATCTGTCTGTCAGCCCATCCATCAAATCTATCCTTTCATCTATCTAACTTTTTGCCTGCCCATACATCTATTTAGCCATCTTTTAGCCTGCCCATCCATTCATCTATCTATCCATCCATCCATCCATCCATGTAACCAACCAACCAACCAACCAACCATCCATCCATCCATCCATTCATCCATAAGGCATAGAAAAGTCTATGGCTAAACCATAATCTCTGGATCTTCTGAGTTCTAAATATTAAATCACTCTTTTGCAGAATGTTTGATGATGTAATATATTTTTGTTTTAAAATGGCGTTATGTCTCTTACCTTTAAGAAGCACAGAAAACTGCAACCACTGTGAGAGCCAGTCTCTGCACTCTGCTGGACTTAAATGCTCCCCGTTCAGCCCTCTCGTATAACATGCCTGCAAAAAAGAGATCCTGTGAAACAATTGAGCAAATAATGTCTGTGCAAAGCCACTGGGGAAGTGGACATGGGAGCTAAGGTAAGTTATGCTACTTACAAAAAAACAGCATCATAACTTGAATATGAAAATCTGTACCTGTCAGGTATGCTCTTTAACCTAATCAACACCTTCTGACCAATCAAAACCTAGAATATCAGAATAGAAGTACCATCCTAAGAAGTCTAACGAATTTGACATCAGGTCTCTCTCACACCTCTTTGAGCTCCAGGTCGTTGAGCTGATGGAGACCCAGGCTGATGATGGCACGGTCCAGGTGCATGAGCTCTATGGCGTGGCTATTCAAACGCTGGCCAATCCAGAAAGCCGGAAGGTGGGGCGTTAAGAAGAGCAATGGACAGAGGTGTCTCTGAAAGTAATTACCAGTAAACAGATATTAGACATAATAGATATTTGCTATATTATATCTAGCCAGTTAAGTAGATGCAACCAAAAAAAGCACAGCAATGACACACATTGCATTTTATAAAAATCATTTTGTCGTATAAATTATACAGCAAATATTTTCATTTTACTTCTCTTTTTTTTTCCAAACACAGAATAAGTCAAATCTGCCAGCTAGAGGTCCCTCGATCGGTAATTCTGTTTTTATTGAGCCATAATTATTTAATAATAGTAAAATTGACACAGCAATGTTAAAATTAGTGACCAAGAGGAAAGAAGTGGACTATTAACCGGTAGGTTGTGTGTTCAATTCCAAACTGCTCAGTTGTATATATTCTTGACTAACCATCTGATCTGCACCCATTCTTCTGATTCCTAGTGGGGGACCTGAGAATAAACTTCTCACTGCATAAAGCTCAGACACAGTTGGGTGAGCGCCACTCTGGACCTGAGGGTAACATAGAATAAAGATAATAAATGTTTATCCAATAGGAAGTTGGAATTTATCCAGTTATTCAGAATGACTCACTTTACAGCACAGCTCAGTAAGTCCACTTCTCAGGTCTTGGTGCGTAATGAGCGACGCGGTCATCTTCAACCCCCCAAGCAGAGGATGGTAATGACGTGCTCTTTGTGCATGATACACTGCCCGGAAATCCACCGCCTGCTGCGGCGTCCAGAAATGCCGAATTAGAAGCTGGCGAGGATAACGGTACCTTAGACGTGAAATAAGAGAAAACTTAAGAAGGGCAGCTGATTAAGGCAATCATAATATTTAGAAAGTTCAAATTCTAGCAGCAATAATCTGCCACTACTGGGCCCCTGAGTCAGTCCCTTAACCCTTATACGATCAAATAATAATAAAACAATTGAGCAAATAATGTCTGTGCAAAGCCACTAGTTTTATAATAAATTTGATCAATAAATTTGATAAATTTAAGTCACAGACGGTGCGGTGGTATAGTGGTTAGCACATTCACCTCACAGCAGGAAGGTCTTGGGTTTGCTTCCCAGATCTTCCTGTGCAGAATTTGCATGTTCTCTCTCTGCGCTTGTGTGGGTTTTCTTCTGGTACTCCGGGTACCACTTACCTGTCCAGGGTGTACCCCTGCCTCTCGCACTATGTGCGACATAAAGTGAGTGTGTGGACATGTGTTGCATGTGCACCAGTAAGCCACCACACCGCCCATGGTGTGTTCATTGTTTAATAATATCCTGTGACTGTTTCCTCTGTACTAATCACAACTGAACAGCGTTAATGACTTAATACTCACATTAACACAAACACCAGGTAGTTGGCAAAAGGAGGAATGGACATGATCACCAGGGGAATGGATTTAATCATGTCTCTGTGGAACTGACACAACAAACACGGAGCAAAGATAAGAATAAATGCAGTCAAAATAATCCATTTTATCCAACAAACACATTTTAAACGGTGTTTAACTTTCTGTGAGAACTACACAGTGTTGGGCCTGGAAGATCAGGATTCCATTCCAAGCACTAACAAGTTGCCACCGCTGGACCCCGAGTAAGGCCCTTAACCCCTAGTCGCTCTGGATAAAGGCTCCTGCTAAATTCTATAAATGAAGCGCTAGTTGACATGCCTAAAGCCTTAAGTTTTACCTACAGTGTTGCCAGTTGTTAGAATTTTCACCTAATTGGTCTTCTTTTGCTTCATGTCAAACAGGAAATGAATGTATTAAGCAGAGTGATCAAATATAGGTCTGTGAATGGTTTATTGAAAATCTGTTGTTTGAGGGAGAGAATCTGTGTTCCAATTCTATTAAATAAAATCATTTAAATTCAAATATAGTTACTTTCTGCATTAAATATCCATTATTACAAGCTTTGGAAAAATGTACAACATATTTGGTATTTCATTTGGATTCATTACAAAAAATGTGCAATTCATTTATTTATTCATCTTGAACCGATTATTCCTGAGTTCGGGGTCAAGGGGGTCTGCTTCAGCCTTTCCCAGCACACATAGGGCGAGAGGCAGGGGTACACATTGGACAGGTCGGCAGTCCATCGCATACACACAACCACACTTACTCACACTTGCACTACGCTGCTCGTAACCAACTCAACCAATTGAGCTGTTCAATGATGTGACTTTAAGCACTTCTGTACATCGCTCTGGCTAAGAGCGTCTGCTGAATGCTAGAGCTGTAAAAGTAAAACTAATCTCTCGTTAATCTAACGTTCATCTACTGTACTGCAGATCATACTTTTAAACTATAATGTTTAAATACAATGAATGCCAATAGAAAATGTTTATTATTTCACATTAGCACAGAATTAAATTCTGTAAATTGCTGTAACTGGCAGCTACTGAAAGATAAATCCTTATACTTCTCCATATAGATAATATTTTATTATCATAATTCAACAAAACAACACTTTTGGTTGTAATAAAATAAAAACATCCAAACTAACATATTTGATCTCACCTGTCTGAGCTTTTCCATTTCACGATAAGGCAACTTCCTGGGATCAATGTTGTTTTTGATTATCCGAATTTTGATCCTATTAACTTCTCTGGCGTCTTCGAAGAAGAGTCGAAATCCTACCAAGACAAACAAGTGAAACTTAATACTTACCCACCAGTGATTTTCTTAATCAGCAAAATAAAATATGAGATAAACGATATTTTATGTGCATATTTATTTTAATATATATATATATTTTTTCGAATGTAACACGTCAATTATCAAAAGAAGGTGTCCTAAAAATTCTCCTAATAAAATCTCACCTCGTATAAATGTGGAATAAAGGAGGTAAAATCTAGGAAAGCGTCGTTGAAGAAATCTCTCATACTTTTCATTTGCCCATTTAAACCTTGCTGCAATGTTTTGACCGAGACCATACCTGGATTGAGAAGACGAGTACTGCTTTGCTAAACATAATCTATAAAGATGAAGAAGAGGCAAAAGACAGACATGAAAAACAGTTTGGGATAACTAATTATTAATGGTCAAACAGATTAGGATTCTCTTGGACATGATTCTTCACCATATATAAATATAGATATATATATTTATTAGAAAGATTTTTTATTCACATTTAGAGATTAAAAATGCAAACAACAACCCTGTCATATATTATATTAACTCCCAACTGATATTCAAAAGCCCATAGAAAATCTATAAACCAGAACTATAATAACTTTTACATAATAACTTTTTGAAATATACTAAACATTTCATTCCTTAAGATATTACTCATTTATTTAATCATTCATCTTCTATACCCGCTTATTCCCTAGCTCAGGGTCATGGGTGTCCGCTAAAGCCACATGGGATGAAGGGCAGGGGTACACTCTGGACAGGTCACTAGTCCATCGCAGGACCACACAGAGACAACCACGTACACTCACACTTACTCCTATGGGCAATTCAGTCATCAATCAACATAATAGACATGTTTTTGGGCTGTGGGTATATAACAACTCGTGGTACATAATACAGTAAAATATTTGAAACTATAGGTTAAATGGATCTATATGGTAAGTGACCTTTTTGGTGGTTCTGTCTCCTGCCATGGACAGCTTCTGGCCTGTAAATATACGCGCATGATAACCGATCAATTAAAATGTTTTACCTGATCTGTGTGGTGGATAATTTAGGTCTGCACAAACTCGCTGTGAGACCCATGTAGCTTATTCCGCGTAGAAAAGTCATAGAAACACCGCTACACATGAACATACAGGACGGCGCCATTTTGCGAGAACCGCTGTCAACTAGATGTGGGCGTGGTTATGAGAATGGGCGGGGCCGGATGATAGACATTTGTGTAGCGCAGACAGGTTTTTTATACATTTTTAAACTAAATAATTATGAAGATTATAAAAATATATAAAACGTTATATTGTTAAACTAGAAATGTACATTTGATATAAAATTATACAAATATATAGAAATGTAAACAATACTTAATATTTAAGTCCATCATACTGATTAAACTGCAAAAATAAGTAAAAACTACATACAGTATTGAAGAGGTAAGTTCACGAGGGTGTTCTTCGGGTACTCCAGTTTCCTCTCACAGTCCTCATACATTGCGTTGATTGATGACTCTAAATAGCCCATAGGTGTGTGTGTGTGTGTGTTTGTTTGTTAACGGGTAGCCCTGTAATGGACTGGCGACCTTATGTGCGCTGGGATAGGCTCCAGCAGACCCCAGTGGGTATAGAAGATGAATGAATGAATGAATTATGTTTTCACCCGTCCAATAAAATTGATTTCGCCTAGCAACAAAAATAGTAGTTAATAATAGTTGCCAGTAGCTTCAAGTATATCAGTAGTATCCGTATGTATCCATTAATCCTTTATTTATCTGATGTGTATTTTCATTTTTCCGGGTTTGATTTAAACTGAAATGAAGTTTTTCATCGTTTTTTTCTCATGTTTATGTCCAATGTAAAGTTTGTGTAGGCACCATTACATTTTTGTTCCACAGCTGTATTTATACTTTATAGTTAACATATAGTTTATAGTTTAGAGATAAATACAATTTAAGTATTTATTTTTTATGCGTTGAATCAGAATTTAATCAAAAGAACATTAAAAACATGCAGGGCTTCATTTATTCCTTTTCTATACGCACTTATTTCCTAATGCAGGGTCTGCTGGAGTCTAACCCAGCGCACATAGGGCAGGGGATACACACCCTGGACAGTTTGCCAGCCCATCGTAAGGCAGCAGACACTCAGATGGGTGATTTTTTATAATCACTAATCCATGTTTTTGGACTGTGGGAGGAAACCGGAGCAAGTGCGGGGAGAAGATACAAATTCCTACAGAAAAAAAAACATAGAAAGACCTCGTCACCGGGAATCGAACCCAGAACCTTCGGGTTGTAAAGCAACCGCGCTAACCACTACGCCACCCACATGCAAGGACCTCTATAGGTGATCGTAAACAGGCTATTGGATCCAGCGTTTGTCTCTCAGGGGTTTCAGGAAGTCTGTGGGCGGGGCTTGTTGGTAAAAGTGGGCGTGGCGCAAACGAGTTTAAACGCGATTTAAGGCCGCGTTTTGTTAGCGGTTTGGATTGAAATTGGTTTTATTTAAAGGTGCCTATCATAATGATTTGGTTTCATTTAATTAATTTCATAATGATGTTAGGATCTTTGCTTTTATTATTGTTGGTTTAGTACATGCTTTCTCTTGGTTTGTTTTTAAAATCACTTTATGCATTTATCTAGTAATAATCCTGCAAAAAAAGTCACACGTACGAAATGTAAATGTTGTTTTTAATTCCTGTAGAAGTTTCAGCTTCTTCAGGATCTCCAGGGGAAAGAAAATGTCCACCATCAGGTTTGGATCTAGCATTGGTCCTTCAGGGGTTTCAGGAAGTTCTTCTGAGTTCAGGGAGCCGGAGGAAGGTGAGAGAAAACGTGTTCACTTGCATTAATTTATCAGGGTGATCTATGTATGTTTGTTGTGTGAATTTAATCTTCTGGGGGTTTTATGGTGGAAAAAACTAATTACTGAAAATGGTTTTAATGATCAGATCACGGAGGTTAAATGGATGCCTACAGTTATAAGATTATGTACTTTTGTGTTTACTGAAAATGGTTTTAATGATCAGATCACGGAGGTTAAATGGATGCCTACAGTTATAAGATTATGTACTTTTGTGTTTACTTGATTCACTTGTATCCGATTTGTAAATGCACTGTTAATAGTACATATAACAATACAAAACCAAAAAGAAATCACCTAATGACCTTCATATCTCTATTAGGGCTGAGAAATCATTTTTAAAATGATTGATTGAGGTCATTTTTGTAAGAAAGCTAAATAAACTTAAAATATAATGCACTTTAAAATCCTAGACAAATTTAATGGGATTTGATGAAAAGATGTAAATGAAATGATGTTTTAGATTCGGACAGAGAAATTAAATCACATTATCAAATAATGTAAACTTGTGTGGAATTTTTCTGAAATTATATTGGCCCTTTTTTCTTTATTCTTTTCAAACGTTTGACGATGTTGATGAACAAGTTGACGATGCTGATCCAAACGCCATGATGCAGTGCCCTTATGACAAGAACCACCAGATTCGGGCGTGTCGCTTCCCCTTTCACATTCTGAAGTGTGCCAAGGTCTGTGCTTCCAAGGCTGCTTTTGCTACTCAGATTTGAACTGTTGATTTAATCCTTTATTTTTGCCGGTCTGTTCAGAATAACCCCGAACTAGCAAGTGAGCTTAAGACCTGTCCATTCAATGCAAAGCACTTGATGCCCAGACATGAGCTGGCGCATCATATCGAGCACTGTAAGGATAAGCGAGATAGCACATCAGAGAACGGTCAGATCATAGGGGCTCATCCTCTTTCAATGATAATCCATGCATTGTTAAATCTGCACTGTTTTTCAGGCACAGAGATTTAATACCCCTCTGTATTTCCCTCCGTCTGTAGACTGCAGCACTAAGATGAACCCCAGATTTCAAGTGCCTAGTAAATGGACTGCCCCTGCATGCCAGGAGGACTGGGAAGAAGGTCAGTGTGCTGAACTACATTTTAAAGTGTTTTATTTATCAAAACATCATGCATTTGGCGTAAAAAATGTATACCACTTAGTAACGAAAACAATATTGCCACCTGTGCTAAATTGGTACTTTAATTTTGCAAACTGTCAAAGTCGACAAACTTCCTAAAAAGGTTTGCATTATTAAATTACAAGAATCTTATCTTAGCAATGTTTTTACTGCATAGACATTGGAACATTACAATGAAAAACATTTAAGTCGCTCTGGATCAGGATGTCTGCCAAATACCAAGTTTAAGCTTGACTAACTGGAAACCTTCCTATAACATTTGCTTTAAAAGTTGTCTAAACGTTAAAATGTTCCTAAATATTTGTCAGGTGATTTTATCAGTTTGGAGATTTTAATTTAATCTTGTGCTTGTTGTAGAGGTTGATAACAACGCGTCCACATTTGTCTGGGGAGTGACGAACCAACTTCTCTCTGAAAACAAGTAAGTTGGCAGCTAAAATTAATGGCATCACCCAGTATATAAATTAGCTGTGCGCTTAGCTTTCTCTTTTATTATTATTTTTTTTACCTATCCTGTTTTGTCCAGGCCAAAGCTGTCAATCACCAAAAATGTCAATGGAGTTCGTGCGCCTCAATCTTTCCCTTGGAAATCCTGTGAGTTATCAAATAACAGCTTTTGTTTTTTGAATTGTATTTTTCTAAATGAATACATGAATTTTTTTTTCTCTTTGCAGAAAAAATCACTTGTTTTATAATCTGCATTGACAACCAGCAATGTTTTTACTGCATCTTGCAATTTGTGTGTTTTACATTTTTTACAAATACCATTTATACTCGGGGGGGGGGGGGGGTGTTACCGATTTTTCACCGATTTGTCTTATTAATAAATAAATAAATACTTGTTTAAACCCTTTCTCCTTCCCATTTACTCTTGTAAACTGTGTGAAAACTTAAACCTTGCTGTATAACATCAGTGTCACTCTTTCACATAGGTTGTTCGTCTGTGCACAACATGTGGAGACCAGAATTGGCATCTCCATGGTTACAAAATCTTCTAAATCAATTAAAATAAGTTGGGGAAAGAGATAGGGAATAGAAAATACGATACAAAAACCATTACACCTCACCAGGATGGTGTGTAAATATGTTTAGATAGTTAATGCTCATTTACAGGCACCCAGAGGGATGCCTCCCTCCCAGGAAATGTTTGTGTATGTATCTGGTTTATTTGCCAATAGTGTTATTACAACACCTCATATTTGGCTTATTATTGATGCTGGCGCACTACTTTTTAATGCTGAAATGATTGGCATGCGAGCTGGTGTGAAGTTGTCACAGGCCTGCTTTCCTTCCCTAATCTTCACTGCCTCATGTAACCTGTGCAGCAGATCGAGCCTACTTGCTGTGCTGAAAATCTTTGTGCACTTGTCTATGCTACCTAAAAACATGTAGCCTCTCCTCGAGCCCGGCTCTCATGGTTTTTGGCCTCTCCTCAGCTCCTCAGGCTCGCCTTTGTCTTTCAGTGAAGTGATGTTTTTGCGGCAAGTGATAGCTTTTCATTTACATATTATTTATATTGCATTTTAATGATACACACCACAGAGAAAAACCTTTATTGTGGAGCGGCCTGACGAGTGTTTATATAGCATTACTTCTGAGTCATTGACGTCACGCTTTCCATGGCTTTTCGATTAGACAGATTTTACACATGCAGGCTGAAAGGTTATAAATAGGCATTTGTGAGACATCTGGATGCAGCTTGAGTATCCAAAAAGGAACCTCAATTTCCATGAAAAAATGCTTGTTAGGACAAATGAAAAATCATTATTACAGGCTGAGGAAAAAGAATAGAATAAAGTTGTGACATTACTTTTATGGCTTGGGCTGTCAATTTGAATAAGTCTTTTCATGCTATATTTTGTCAGTTATGCAATTATGAGGATTTTCTACAGTGCAGTGGTGCCTAAAATTTCTTTCGCCATCAGTCATTCGTTAGAAACCCTGTGATGGACAAAAAAGTGCAGAATGGGGTAAAAGTGGCTGTCACTTTCCTTTTTCATCGCACACCACTCGAGGGAGGGGACAGTCTGTCCTGGGGAATATGGAAAGGTGTGGCAGCTGTTACTTTTAAATGCATTGGTCAAATATGGTACACTGGAAATGTTGTTGGTATCCAGGGAATACACACACACACACACACACACAGTGTACACACAGGGCACACAGACTAGGGATTTATACACAAATGAGATAACTAAGTTAATTAGGGCAAATTGAATTAATGAATTTACAGTGGATTTTTTTAAATTAACTAAATGTAAATATATAACATTTATGGTTTTACTTCTATTTTTCATTCAATGATAATTAAAAGTTCTCAACTGAATCATTTTAATTTAGCCAGTATACACTGCCAGTCCTGTCATTTTACTTTATTTGAAACAAAACAAACTGATTTCTACTTAACATAAATACAGTGCCTTGAAAAAGTCGTTATACCCCCTAAAACCACAGACCTAAATTTTTATGGAGAGTTTAGGTAATAGACCAACACAAAATAGCACAGTTGTGAAGTGGAATGAAAATGTCAGTATATTTCTGTACTAACACATTTTTCTTTCAGACTTGTTTTGTATTTAACTCCATTTATCTCTGACTTGCTTCCTTGTTCACGCTGAAGAGAAGCATCCCCACAACATGATTCCACCACCATGTTTCACAGTGGCTATGGTGTCTCCAGGGTGATGAGCAGTGTTACTTTTCTGGCAAAAAGTAAAAACCTTGGGGTGGTGCAGTGGTCAGCATTGTCCCCTAACAGCAAGAAGGTTCTGGGTTCGATTCTCAAGATCCCAAGAAGAATCTTTCTGTGCTCTTGTTTTTCTCTCACAGTCCAAAGAACATTGTCCATGATTCTGAATTGCCCATAGGAATGAATGTGAATGTGAGTGTGAGTGGCCCTGTGATTCACTGGTGACCTGTGCTGACCTACCCTTCAAGCCTTTTGCCCTTAGATAGCTGTGTCCCCTATATGGGGGCCTGCGGCCTTCCATCACATCACATCACACCTGTCCGATTTTTATTTGCTTGCTTTTTTTTTGTGGTTTTAAGGTGACAAAATGTAAAAAGTTTGAGGGTTTTTTGTTAATTATTTACTCCAACCATCTTCTATACATCTTCCAACCATCTTTATTCCCGAACCCAGGGTCACGGGGGTCTGCTAGAGCCTATGCCAGCACGCATAGGGCGAGAGGCAGGGCTACACCCTGGACAGGTTGCCAGTCCATGGCAGGGCCACTCATTCCTATGGGCAATTTAAAGTCACCATTCAACCTAATGCACATGTTTTTGGACTGTAGGAGGAAACCGAAGTACCCAGAGGAAACCCAC
>JAOTQW010057768.1:0-17693 GCA_026260075.1 Sisor rabdophorus
CTCCGCACAGAAAGACCCCGTGCCCGGAATTCGAACCCAGGACCTTTTTGTTGTGTGGTGACCATGTTAACCACTACGCCACCGCGTCGCCCTGGAAATAAATTAACCATTAAAATTATATTAAAATTATAATTATTTTTATTATTAAACTTTTGTTGTGGATTGTGAGTTGTCAAGCACTTTCTGTATTCTTCTATTTTAAAGTTTTTATGACTTGTGTAGGTATCTGTACAGGCACCTGTTACTGTTCTATAGTCGAAATCCATCTCTGGAAGAGAAGTCCGTTTTTCAGTTGGATGCAAATACCAAACTTCTAAATCTGAAGAGCCACATCACCCTGCATTTGTACCTCAATCAGCTGCCCAAAGGAGCTTCCCAGATACCCTCTCACCTGTATGAAGCGACACACTTGTTCAGAATTTTGTTTAATACTAAGATGTGTTTACTGTTGGAAGTAATTTCTTATACTGTTGTGGGAATTAAACAATAGAATTACACTCAGCAAGCTCTTAATTATAAATGCTTTACAAATACAGACCATTGATTAACTGTTTCAAAAGGCCTTTTGTGCTTCTGGGCCATTTAATTGAAGCACATGGTCAGCAGCAGCAGTACTTAAAGACACTGGCATTCAATCAACTATTGATTTTATCGGACTCAAAGTAAGCCCACCAGATGACACTTGGGCCACTGAACTCATGTTGTTGTTGGCACCAACTGTGTTATGTCTAGGAGTAAAAGTGTTTCTTGAATTGCTTAGTGAATGTAATATAACAGTTTGTTTAAGTACACATCTGTACATTTTAATGTTGTCTTTACAGAGTTTGTTTTTACAGAATAACATTCTGATGTTGCAAAGTCTAAAGTAAAAGACAGGATTAATACAGTTCATTTAACTAACCATGTATCAGCCTTACTGGATTGTGTTACTAGATCAGGTTATGATGATACCTTTATATTAGGTGACCAGATGATATTAGCTCTGTATACACTTATTGACAGTAACTTAAATAATGATAGGTCACTAACAATTCTTGTCTCTTTAAAATACTATTTATTGTCTTTTTCCGAACTAGTCGTTTGAGCCCCCTATCTGTCTCGGCATGGGAAGTTAATAATCAGATTGGCCTACATGTGACTGTAGATGGAAAGGTCTTTTCTGTGTTCTCGTCTACCCTTGACCAGACTGGCTCTCATATCATCAGCATGTCTGCTACAGACAAAATTACCCAGTGGCAAGTTTTGGGTTACCAGGGCGCTCTACTGAGCCACTTCATTGAGCCAATTTATGTCAGCAGCATACTTATTGGTAAATTATTGTTTATTAGAAACAAATAAGAATGTGTTTCCTCCTCTAATTTTGGTGTTTATGTTCATGCAGTGAAAAAAATTGGTTTATGTTAAACTTTGTAAATAGCCCGTGCTTTGCTGTTTTAATACATTGTCTTTTTGGCTTTAGGTGATGAAAGCTGCACTTATACACGTGGTATGGAGGTTGCTATAAATCAAAGGGTAGATGGCCTCACCTCTAAGTTGCCCATGTTTTATTGTGTGTATCGGCCGCATATTAGCCTAGTGCCCTGTGTGATCCCCGGAGACTGCCAGAACACCAAGACAACTCTCAGCCTTAACTGGAGCCAGAGAGATGTTCTCCTTGAAGTTGTAAATAGTGTGACAGGGAAATGTGTGGAGGAGTAAGTTTTCTGTCTATAGCTCTTTTTTTTTTTTTTTTAAAAAAGGGTTTCTATATAATTGTGCACATTGTGTCACAATATAATATAACATTAGATAACTGATGGTAATGTCTGCATGGACATTGTGTTCGTGGTAGTGAAAACTGAGTGAAATTACAAATAGAACAAAAAATAATACATATCTCCTACCCCTAGGTCTCCCTTTAAAAGTGGGCCGGCTCTTGCTAGTCGACTTTGCAAAGCTGCTATGTTAAGTCGTTTCAAGATGGTAGCAAAAGAGACTCAAAGAGAAGATTTGCTAGCTGCAATTTCCTACAGGGAGGCCAAGGTACTATATGTAATTGAAAGTGTAGATGACATTAGGATGAAGTTTTATTTGTAAATAAGATAATGGTTGAATGACTCTTATCTGAGCAGGGTGGTTTTCATGTGTTGAATTCAAAGTTAGCTTAAACATGTAATTTTAATTGTTTGCATTTGTGTTGGAAATGTAGATGATGGCAAAACAGTACCAGGAGGCGAAGAGCATTTTGAAGTCATACTTAGCCATGAGAGGATATGGACAATGGATTAAGAAACCACCTATCAGTGATCACTTGACAGTGTAAAAGCCAGTCTACAGCTGTAGAGCACCTTATGTAGAAAGTTATTTTTTTTAAATCAAAGTTGCATCCAACCTCTTTATATAAAATGTGTTGTTTCTTTAAACTTCTTAAAGTTGAAGCTGAGAAATGCGATTTGTTTAGGTCAATTTCTTTCAGTTGACTTCGTTTAAGTCCTTTAAGTAATTATTGTTCATGTTGCATTTTTTCATTTGGATAAAAATAATGATGCAACAAAAAAAAATACAATAAAAATTGTAAAAAAAAAAAAAAACCCAAATATTGTGCTTTATGATTTTTACCCACTTAATTGGCCTGTTTTTGCTGTTTATAATTTAGCATTACCTAATAGTTTTTGACACTTTTGTTCACTGCAGTTTAAATTTTTAAGTCATTTAAGGATGTGAAACACTAAGTTGCATTATAAATAATATGAAATAAAAGGGGAAAAAATATCAATTTGCAAGTTAACTTGTTTTGATGACTACATAAAAAAAGTTAAGTTAACAAGGTAAGAAAGATAGGTGTTTCTGTATGATGTGGTGTTGCTGGTTTCAAAAGGTTGGGGTCTGAGAAAAGCACATCATCTTGTTTTTAGTAGTACACAGGAAACCTCGACATCCTGTCAAAAATGATACTGCCACTCGATACTGCCTTCAATATTTATATGCGAAAGAGGCAGGATCGTAACTTTACACTTGAAGCCACTTTTTGCTTGCAAGGAAAGAAGCTTTGAGCATGCACAGGTAGCTTTGAAGATTATAGTTATATTTTTATTCATAGTTGTATTAAAACAACTCAGGCTTTTATACCATCAGGCCTTTGTGCATTATGCTTCATGCATGATATTTCCCTTCTTTGGTTAGCGTTTGCTGCGTGTGCGAAGATGTGGGAAATAACCAGCAATTTTCATAGTGATAGTTGTACTCATCTAATGCGTCTTTATATAATCATCTAATAAGCCTCTATTTGTCTTAAAAATAAGAGAATTGAAATGTTTATGTATGGTATATGTATATTCTGTTGAATCAGCAAATGCAGTAAACCGTACATTGGTTAAGTTGTGCTGCTTAATTGTTTCTTTTATGCTTGTGGTTATTGTAAGTTTGTGGGTTATATTTACAGTTTTTATATCTAAGAACAAAAGACATTTTTATTGTTTGTGCTTAATACAGATGAGTGAATTCGAATTCAACTGCTGGTTACAGTTTACATAATATAAACTTATTACATTACTGAATGCAAGCTAACTATAAAGCCTGCATGAAGTTTTCATGTTTTGGTCCCCCAATTTATATTGTGATACCGAATAATGCGGTAGTAGAGTGCCTATAGTGTCACTTTTATTCGCTGCACATGTTATAAGGGAAAATATTTATCATATGATGCGGACACACACCTACATAGTGACCTTTAAATTCTTTTGGAAATCGATAAAAAAAAATTGGGGGTAATGTCCATTATCTGTTATGCTCATAAAATGTTACAATTATTTTGGTTCTTTTTAAATTGTTATGACTTATTAAATACACTGAGTCTCTTAATAGGAACCAAATAAATAAAAAATAATGGTATAATGCAGTAAATACATACTGGTAGTTCCATAGACATAAAAAGCCAGCACTTTAGAGTAATGTGTCTTTTTATCTGTCTTTTTATCACAGACTTAGTGGCTTTTTTTTAAGAAATGCTCAGACATTCGATATTGTTCGGTCTTACATTATTATAGGACAGTTATTTCCCCCTGGAACATGTGTGACTCATTCACAACAAAGGATTCTTTATAAAAGTGAGACTGAAATGAGTGATTATGTTTGTATAATAGGAACTAGCACAATGCGAAGTGTTTTTCTGAGTGGAGGCTAGTTTTAAGTTTTAGCATAATGTGTGATATATAATTAAAATAATAAATAATGTGTCCACATATTGAAATGGTGGAAATGAGTCTTGTTACTAAAAGTGCGTAAAGGTAACTTAATTTTCCACGTCCGGGACTCCTAGCCACACACTATCGTGCTATTTACTCAAGACTTCCCTTTTAATGTTGTCCACATTGCAATGGAACAGCTAGCAGTTTCCTATGCTTTTTTTATTATTAAAGGTCAATATTAAGGAATTCCCCTTGCTAAAACTTCTGCATGTGGCTTTATAAGGTGCTGCTTTATAGGTATCTAATATAATAACTAATATAGAAAAATTCTATACTAAATTAAATTAGATTCAATTACAACTTACAGAACGAGCATCTCTTTATTTTCTCTTAGATGACAATCATTTTTAAATCACATACATATTAACATTAAATATTCCAAATAAATAGATAAATAGATAAATATATGCACATGCTAACAAAACAGCTTATGTTAAACCTTTAGTGCTTCAAAATAAAAAAGAAAAAGAGAACTTTGATCACAGAATTTCTTCATGGAAGTTACATTCAGTAGCTGTTACTACAAATAAAACCTTTTTAAATATTATCGAGAACCTTTCTTTGTAGCCTCAGTTTAGGTATCTTAGACCTGGATTACGTTCTGCTAGAACAGACTTAATATTGTTATTTAGGCTTCATTGGAGTTTGCTGTTCAGCATTTGGACTAATTTCCAGAGGTTATCGAGGAATTCCTCATATGTCTTTTGAGCTGGCTTTTCTTTTTTACAGAAACAATTTTTAAAATCAGCTTGTCCCTAGAAAGAAAAAAGAAACCAATTAGCATTAGATCAAATATTTACTTGTTTGTTTTTGGATTTCTATTAATGATTGTTTTAGTCTATATTTGTAAAATTAATAACTGAAAACATACAGTGGTTTCATTCTTTAGCATAACATTTATGCTATCCCTAATTCGATTGACACGTTGGGTCATCATTAATTGAGTTTCAGTGCACTCTGCTTTTACTGTCTCCAGCTCTAGGACAGAACATTGCAGAGCTTCGATTGTGCACTGCAAAGAAAAGAGAAAAAATGCATATTGTTAGAACACCAAATTGGGAAAAAAAACCCTCTTGTTCTTTGTTATTTTTTGGCGAATTTTTAAAAATGGTGGTCATCCTTTTTTATTTTTTAAATTGGTATTTTTTTTATTTGCAGTTCTTCACCTTTTTAAGAAGCAGGTCAAAAATCGAATAATTGCTGAGAAATAAAAGTTCCTTACCCCATTATTACCGGAAGGACTGTAAAATGTTGAATCAGGTTGATTCTGTAATGAGATGAAAGTCATATCATTAAAATATATCACAGTAATTCTGTAAATAAAATGTTTTTGGTTATAGTTACCATTAAATCACTTACACAGCCAATTTTTTTAAGATGCTCTATATTTATTTTTATATTTTTTACATGTATAGGATAAGCTGTAAAGCAATGCAGTAGAGTCAAAGTCACCACCAGAATCCAGTGTAGAGACATGGTGTCAGTTTAATAATTCCTCTTCAGAGTTTACTTCGGTAAGTGTGAAAACATTGTTAAGCATCTCTTATTTATACTTACTTACTTGTGGAAAATGAATGGGTGGGCTGAAACACTTCAGCTATTAGCAAAAGCAATCAGCTGCCAATATTTTTTTCCCCTTTGATGACTGCTGGGATTTTCTTTCTTCTTCACCCCCCTCCCCTTCACTTTTGTTTGTGTGTGTGTTTGTGTGTAAGAGAGCGAGCGAGTAAGGGGAAAGAGAGAGTGTATGTGGTCCACCTAAAAGAGGATTAAAAAAAAGCAGAAAACACTTTTGCGTATATGAACATTTGACATATTTAATCCTAAAAAGGGTACATTTTATTTTTAAACAGTCAATACTAATATTTTAACTTTGGAAGAGTTTAATAAACCTGATTTTCAGTTTCTGATTTACAGCTTTCCTGTATCTTCCTGAGACCCTATCTTTAATAGGGTTTAGATCTAAAGATGACAGGGTATCTATCTGCTAGTTCTCCATGCACACTTTAATTAGCCTGGCTGGGTGAGCTAAAGAATTGGCCTGCTGTAAACATTAGGAATTGTTTTAGAACAATCTTGCATCACTTACAAAGACAAATGTGTCCAATTCTAGATCTCTTGGCACTTTCTTATCCAAATTTCATGGCAGCTCAATATTTCAGTCTTCTGTCATGTAATCTATATGGTCCTTTGTAAACTTCAGCTTGACTGTTCTTTTTTGTTATTGAACAAGGGCTTTTTTTCTTTCCACAACCTTAGCGCTTCCTCTTGTCACCTACTAAATTTTTTTGCATTTTCAATATTTGCCCATTAATACTAAATACACTTATTCATTCATTTAACTTCTAACACACTCATTACCCAACTTGGGGTCATAGAGTCTGCTGGAGCACACATGGTGCACCCTGAACAGGTAGTACAGTGGTTAAGGTGTTGGACTGCTAATCGGAAGATCAAGGTTCAATCAGCACGACCAAGTTAAGCTGGACAACTGGACAAAGCCCTTAACTTTAGCTTGGTTAGTTGTGTAAAAAAAACAAATTAAGTCACTCTGGATTAGTGTGTGTAGATATAAGATCCATCGCAGGGCCACAGGTCTTCAATCCATTGCAGGGCCACACACACACACACACACCCTTACACCATTGGGCAATTTAGAATCTTCAATCAACCTAATGCACATGTTTTTGGACTGTGGGAGGAAACCAGAGTATCCGGAGGAAACCCACGCAAGCACAGGGAGAACATTCAAACTCCACACAGAAAGACCCCGTGCCCAGGATTCGAACCCAGGCCACCGCGCCGCCCTAATAAACATATAAGAATTTTTTTTTAATTGCACAATAACATATTTGTTATAGCATAATTTAAGCATTGTTTGTACTTATTTGCAATGCAGATAACAAAAATTAACAAATGTAAATAATGTGTTCAGACTTTTATCTTGTAGTGTAGTGACGCACAAATTTGTTCTCTACTATATTGTGTGTGTGTAAGAGATATGGGGCTTTCCCCTGTCCTGGGAAACCCAACTGGTCTATTTCTCCAGTTGGTTGCACCCTATGACTTATTTTTTAAGGTGAGAGGAAATAAGAAAATAGGAAATGAGTAAACCCTAATGCATTTTATCAGGGTCAGATTTTTAACCTAGGTTTTGGCTTGTTAACCCTTTTTTTTGGTGCTTGAACGGCCTCGGAGGGCAGTTTATTTTTTAGTGGTTTTGTTTTTCTATATTTATTTTGGTTTTTAAAGTGTAGTGGTAAGCAGAGCTAGCTCAAGAAATTAGTGCATATATATTTAACCTTTTTTACAATATGAAAGGAACACACTTTATATGGCAGCTACATGGCCAACATTTTTTCCCTTACATAAATGTTCTTTTACTGCCCATAAAATAATGTTGTGTATTCACGAGGGCAGGAGGGTAAAACTTTCCTGCAATGTTTGAAAAGTTGCATATTTATGGTGAAAAGGCTGTAATGCCCTATGAAATTATTAGTACAAGGCTACTTGATTATGCTCTTAGGATAAAATTTCAAAATGTTTTAGTTATTAATACTATACAACAGTGCAGTTATCAAAAGCTGATGTAGATCATTTATTATTTATAAATCCAAAAAGTTTTCATATTTTGAATTTTATACAAAACCATACATATTGTAGGGCTCTGTAAAAATCGTGATTAATAATCAATTAAAACCTTCAGTGAATAATAACTTCCTTCTTCTGTAGTTGTCACTAATAAAGGCTCAGATGTCTGCCCTATTGGTACTAGAAATTTATACAACCTATTCAGCTGTGATGAGGTATTATTGTAATTAAATTTTTTAAATGTGCAGTAATGGCTTAAATGATTAAGGCTGAATCAAAAGGTAATTGCTAATGTGCTCTGACCCTAACCTTACTCGGTGGGATATGCAAAGAAAACATTTTACTATATGTTGTACTGTGTATAATAATGTATGTGACAAATAAAATTAGGATTAAAATCAGGGGAACCTTGTTTTACCCTTAAATGGTCAGATAGGTATGTAGAGGAAGAAGTGAGATTTGGGCACATTGTCAGGGAAAAGCCCTTTGGCAGACTTTAGAAGAGTAGGTGTCCTCAACTAAACCATGTCAGTGGACTGCTGTAGTCATGGAAAAGTACATTTACATATTTTAAAAAATTTCATTACTAAGTCTACCTACAATGCTGATATGGGTTGCTGATTAGAGAAAATCATATTCAGATAGTGGTTAGCGCTGTCACCTCATAACCAGAAGGTTCTAGGTTCAATTCCTGGGCAATTGGTCTTTCTGTGCGGAGTTTGCAGTTACATACTGTAGCTCCCCTTTCTGTGCGCCTACTCTGGGTATACTGGTTTCCTGTCACAGTCCAAAAACATGTATACCCCTGTCTTTGGCCCTATGTGTGTTGGGGTAGGCTTCAGCAGATCCCTGTGCCCCCTAGTTAAGGAAAAAGCGGTTACAGAGGATGAATGAATAAATGAATGTGTGAAATGACTATGATTAGCTATGTTCACTACCCTGTTGCTGTCATTTAGGTATTACAGCCAGTTTGGTGCAGATGCATATAATTTCATCTTTAGTTAAATACATCTCTATGATTGTTATTCAAGTTATTATTTAAGTCGCCAGTCCATCACAGGGCCATACGCACTCACACTTACTCCTATGGGCACTTTAAAATCACCAATCTAATGCACAGTTTGTGAAAGGAAACAGGAGTACCCGGAGGAAACCCACACAAGCGGAAGAAAGGCAAACTCCGCTCAGAAAGACCCGGCTAACCACTATGCCACCGTGACGCCCCTATTTAAGTTAAGTATGGTGACCCATACTGTATAATGCTCACTCAGTCCAAAAAATTACTTAGTTTACCTTTTTTTTAATCCACTATTCTCAGATGTTCTCTTTTTGTACCTTTCTTTATTTCAGTCTCTTTACTCTCTACTTGACCCCTAAAAAAGCTATTTACTTTTTCAAGCCTCACATAATTTCGTTTAAACTATATTGTTTGAAAAAGGTATCTATGCGATTCTGTTGTACTAAAATCTGAGCATTTTAGACATCTGTGCTAAAATAGTTTGCGGTTTACCTTGAATAACTTTTAGAAATTTTTTGTTAGTATGTGGAAGAATTGTAGTGAGAATGAAAGTGGGCGAATGGGCAGGGAAAAGCCCTTAAGTACATTCAAAAGTGTAGCATCTGAATCACAAGTGTCATTTTGGGACAAATGGGCTACTTTTGCCATGGAAAGTATGTTACACATCCTTGGGGTTTCTGCATGTTTAGGGAAGACAGATTGTACCGTTATAACCATGTACGGTTTTTAAAAAGCAAAAATTTCAAAAATGAGTTTTCTGGATTTCCTGGACTGATAAATTATTTTAAAAATTCAAGCATAAATGTACCTTTACCTCATGCAAATAGTTACGGCAGTTTTAGTGTATTCTTCCTCAGTGATGGGATGGTGTACAAATATTAAAACTATTTAGTAAATATATCCCCAAAGCCAAATACCATCTACATGATGAGCATTTAAATAACTCATAAAGTATAACAATGTTTTGAAAGACATTTTGTCAAAAAAGTGTTTATTCTCTCTGTGTTCATAAGCAGATCACAGTTCACTCATAAGAAACGGTGGCATAATTTAAACGAATGCCTAACTTTTAAAAAAGTTCAAAAGTCCTCATTTGAACCACCCCATTTTAGTGTATCTTTGTTTTCATACCACGAAGATAAATATAACGCTGCCATATGAGATCAAAGCAACCACCCATGCTGTTGTAAGCCATCTTCAATTTTTTAAACCTTACAATAAAAGGTATAGGTGGGATATGTAGATTGAATTTCGGTAAAAAAATATATTTACAGTAATTTTTCTCGAATGTTGTAGTGTCCAAATCAAGTCTGTTTAGTTATTTAAAAGGCTGGTCCTTTAAAGCATTCAGTAGGCAGTGTTTTACTAAAAAAAAAAGGACTAGAGACACAGGAGACAAAGGGTAAAAAATGTTAAGGAACACCTCTGAAGTTGAAGGGTAGAAGTTTCTAAATATTCAAGCAGCAGATTTTGTGGAAAAGGACTCCATAGGGAGTAAGATGGTGACTTCATACGGTTAACAAAGCCTCCCGATATCAACATCCAGTTAATTATTCTGAGGATCTAAAATCATGGGTTCACGCAGTTAATATAATAATCTAATCTATTAAAGGAATAACTAATAGAGTGGATATAAAATTCCTACACACTGTTAATCGATCTGTAATGTAAACTATAACCTGTACAACTCAATTAAATAACAATCTAAAATCATTTAGGGTGAAGAAAATAAAAATAAGTGTGCACACCCTCTTATAAGTGGAAATGTGGCTATGTTCTGAAATAATCAATCTATTCTAAACAGGAGGCAGTAAACACCTCACATAATTTAATGTTAACCTTCTAACTGTTCGAGTGTTCTGATAGGATTTTCCTGACATTTTCTTAATCGCATGTTAACGTAAAACCCAGAGGGATTCTAATGTTAAAAATTATCAGTCAAGCGTACAAATAAATTTCCACTGCATGAAACATAGGATGGAACACAGTAAAAACAGCTATTATTAAGTGCAAAAATATGCCGCAACAGTGACATTACCAAGTAATAGCTGTCTTCTACAATTGATGAAAAGAAACTAGTAAGAGAGGCTGCCTTGGGGCTTACAGCAACATTAAAGGAGCTACAGATATTTCTGATAATTACTGGCTGTGTAGTACATGTGACCACATTCTCCCGTATGTCTGGCCTATTGGGTAGAGTGATAGGCCTTTTTCTTTGAAGAAAAAGCTTCCTGGCCTGGCAAAAAACATTTGAAGTCTTCTGAGAGCATGTAGTGTTATGAAAAAAAGGGTTATGAACTTTTTGGCCATAATTTTAAAAGGTACAGTTGGCAAAAAACAAAATTGCCCATCACCAAAAAACACCATGGAACTAAGGCTTAAGACAAGATGGAGGGAATCATGAACAGCACGACACTGACCCAAAGCATAGATCTAAATCAACAAAAATGGCTTTACCAGAAAAAGATTCAAGTTTTGAAATGAAAACTGTTTTACACTCAGTAACAGTGTGTGTAGTAAATAGAATGATGTGCAAACTGAAATAAAGTGACCATATGTGCTTTGTACATATACCACTTGTTTACTACTGCTAAATGTTGTTCTTTGAGAAATGTCCACCACCTAATTAACAGCATGATCCTTCAGCTGTTTGTAAGTGGTTGTAATTTATAGCAGATGAGCTACAGTATGTAACTACAAACAAGTTAACATGTGTAGTAATTTAATGAAAGGCAGTTAAGTTTAGTTGCAGGTTGGTTTCCCTTAAAAATGTCTATTCTGAATTGATTTTTCACTAGACTGTGGGGTCACAGAGGTCTGCTGGAGCCCATCCCAGTGCACATAGGACTAAAGGCAGGGGTACACCCTGGAGCGGTTGCCACTTGATCAAAGGGCCACACATAGACAAACAACCACACACACTCACATTCACTCCTATGGTAAATTTAGAGTCACAGACCAACCTAATGTACATGATTTTCGAATGTGGGAGGAAACCGGAGTACCTGGAAGAAACCTACGCAAGTGCAGGGAGAACATGCAAATCCTGCACAGAAAGGCCTCTATACCACAGCGCTGCCCGAAACAAAAATTTTACATGTCAAAAATGTGCCTCTTTTGGCATATGTCTTTATCAGCTTTGCACATATTTTTTTTTTTGCCCTTTCTTCTTTGTAAAATAGCTCAAGCTCAGCCAGATATGGATGAGGTGCGACTGTGAACAGCAGCTGTGTAGTCTGGGAATGACTCAGCAAACATACCTTTATGTATGTTTAGCTAAAACTGCACCGTTAACACAGGTCCTGAATGTTTTGCCAACATGCAACTGTTGTTTTAGCTCACCTCTGAAATCCCAAATCTGGAAAGCACACCGGTGGTACTTTGATCTTGGAGTAAATTCACACTCACCTGTGCACCTGTCAGCATGTCAAAGTCTTGACACAATGCCTAACCACATATCAATCTGCAACAAAATATATTAAAAAGGGGCGAACATTGTTTCGAAGGTGTTTGTGCTTCCCCTGCTGCATCTGCAGGCTCTGGTTATCACTAAAACCACATTTTTAAAAAGGGAGTTTTGGGCTTTTTGTGGTATTGTGTTTACACTCACAATACGTTCAGTGATAATGCCGTCAGTTCTCTACGTATGAGCATAGCCAGTGTTTGCATCATACTTTTACTCATGCTGATGCATCAGGTATGAAGCAAGAGGACCTCCCTATATCTAAAGCTTTCTGAGTCCACAACTTTATTCATTTATGAGAAAGCCCAATTACATAGTCTTCATAGTCCTCAACTTCACTGAGGTGTGACAACAGTTTCCTTTTAGTCTTTGGTTACCTATAAAATAAGACAACTTTTTGAAAAATGTCTGCAGCCTGTAAGCAGTAAAGGAAGCGAATAGTAATTGTTGGGAAAAAAAGTTGCTCATAGTGTGGCGTTCTTCTTTGCATGTCCTATTGCAGGGTCAGCTGTGATTCAGTACCCTTGGAGCAGAAAGGCTCAAGAGCTTTGTTGCTTGCTCAAGGATCCGACAGTGGCAAAGACTTCTTTGGCGGTGGTGGGGCTTGAACACAGGTCATCCCGCTCTTCCAATTAACCATTTGAGCCACCACTGCCCCTGCTAATATGGTAATCAGTTTAAACCCAACATATACTAATATTCTTTAATATTTATAATAGTTTAATTATTAGTATATGCTTATAAATTAAAGATATATCTGAACACTTATTTTATATACTGATCGGACAAGTACTTTGACATAAAGAGGAATAAATTGCAAGAAATTGTGCATTTTAATGCAGGCGGTTTCTTTAACAAATACGTATTCATTCAAGTGTTTGAATTTTTTTAAATGCCTGTAGCTAATCTTTAAATAATTTTAGACAATGCATCTGCTACAGAAAACATGCTGATTCATGTTGCATGTCTTTTATTTCAGTGAAGTTTTAACAAATAATTTTTTTACACTTCCTGGCTTACTGCACTAAAATCCTTGCTGAGTTTACTACTGGACTTTGGTCTTCCTGTTTAGTAACAGTTTAATAAAATGAACAATCGGTGTGACCGAAATGAACGATTTCCTACAGGTTTGGTCCTCTGACATAAAATGTAACTTTTTCTGTGCACACCCTTACATTTACGTTACATTACATTTGCAGCATTTATGACAGGCACCCTTCTCCAGAGCGATTTGTATAGTTTTACAACTGTAGCATTAAGGGTTAGGGGTCCATGTTCAGGGCTCCAACTGTGGCAGCTTGGTGGTAGAAATTATTCGATAATAAACATTAATGTATATTATCGTATAACCTGTATTATTTGGTATTTTAGTGTAGCAGGTTTATAATGCTAAAAGAATTAGATATCCGCTTTAGTGACTTCCTGTTATCTTGGTACATATGTTAAACAGATCCGTTGGAAGTATTTTCTTCATCATCAATTTACATTTTAGTCTATTTTAAAATCACATAATAAAGTGTAATTGTATGTTTGTTACACAAACTCCAGTTTAAAATGTTAGTTTGGCTGTTATTGCCCCAAGGCCTTGAAAGCCTACCCTTAATAGGTCAGCATCTATTGATCTTATCTGAGACTTTCAGGCCCTAACTGAAAATTCTTATACTTTTCATGTCTTTGATCCTAAAATAAGAGATGTAGCACCTATTGATTCTTAAAGCTCAGTTTATTTACTAAGCTTGAAGGCAGGCCTTTAATATTTGTTGTTATAGTTATATATAATGTATGTACCTATCAATCATCCAGTGTTCTCGTAGACAATTGTCTTTTAAGAGAGTCAGAGTTAAAAGTCAGGCATACAACACACAAATCAGTTTAGCAAATAAAGCCGTTCAGCACTCTGGTTCATGTCAGTTGGTTTAACTGTGCATTTAAGTCAAGGACTGTACAGTTATGCAGTAGTGGATCAAAACAGAAGAAATAGAAAGAATCAAAAGAAAGAGAACAGCAAGCCAACATTCCCGGGACATATCAAATAAAAAATTGACAGTTCAATCTTTTATTTTAAATCAGTGCAAAAACGGATGGCTGACTATCATTGAAAGTGTAATATTATGGAAATATTTACTCAAGTAAAAGTAGAAAAGGATCAGATAAAAGAACTACTCCGATTGACACAAAGCAAAAACTGAATTACTAGGTGATTTTTCACATCCCTCTTTCAGGCTCTTAGTTCTGATTATATAAAACAGATATAAAAAAGTAAAACCAATCTTAGTTCTGTGACAGAAATTAACATCACATCACCGGTCATTTACAAACAAATTTGAAACGCAATCACATTTTTTAAACAGTTTTATTTTTCTACCTCTTAGGATCAGCTTTCTTAAAATATACTTGTACAGTTTATATGCACATGCATTATTTAGAAAGGAATTAAATAAAGTACAATACAGTGTTGGTTTTTTTGTCTCAGTTTGTTGTTGAGTTTATTTAGTTTTCTGTTTAATGGATAGGAAAATGTGCAGATGTTTAGAATAAACATTTATTTATGAATGTGTGTGTTTGTTGGTTAAATGTGGCTTTACCATAAGGTTAATGTGGCCGTAGATACCAAATGATTATTAATCAGGTTCAAATAGTGACATTTACGGCAATTTGACATTTACAGCTTTTTCAGGTTGGAGCCGGATTTCTCATAAATCAGTTGGTTATGCTGCATACAATGTTTATCAAATTATAAAACTGTTTTTTTAAAACATAGTCAGAAAACTCCTGAAAGTCCTGCAAGATTTGTGAAAAATTCATATAAACTAATTATTTACAAAATCTAGCTTTTGTCATTTTTGAGAGTAACAAAAGGATGACGGCAAATGTAGTGAAGTAAAAGTAATATTTTTTTTTTGCTTAAAAATTTTCTAACACTTTCCTGGACTGGAAGTAGTGTAGTTTATCGCATAACTGTATGAGTTGCTCACCCTGGTTTATAATGCTGTTATATAATCTAAAAGTAAAAGTTACCCAAAAAAGTAAATGTTACTCATTGCCTCCCAGGTCTGGTGTGAGTTTACATAGTTGCATGTCAAAATGTGATCATAACCGAAAGGGAAAGCAGATTTGGACTCTGAAGCACTGGAAGAGCATAACATGGTTTGATGGATCATATGACTGGTTGTGTCGATTACATTTTGCATAGTCGACACCAGGAAGTTCTGGAAGAAGGCGGCGAGCAGAGGCAGTGTGATGCTATGGGCAGTGTTTTAATGAAAAAACTTAGGCATTCATGTGGATGTTATTGATTACACCTATCTAAACAATAAATAATAAATAATAATAAATAATAATTCCCTCATTGCAAAGACCTCTAATCAAAAAATTCTATAATTTTTAAATTATAGGCTAATCATTAAATGATTGAGATGAAGAAACTGTGAGTGAATACTTTTGCAGTATAGCCCCTGTGTGTTGAGTAAATTTCCAGCATTTGGCAGGCGCCATTATACAGCTGAGCAATTTTGGGTTGAGGGCCCAGCTCAGGGACCCATAGTGTTGGCTGGCTAATTTTCCCTTTTATATTTTTTACCTGTGTATTCAGCTCTGACAGTATGACCACCCAAGAAGCCTGTTGAGTTGTTATGAGAAACTGATTTCAATAAAAAAAAAATGGTTTATTGTAATGTCTATTGGTATCAGTCTAATTATTGTTCTGTTTTCTTATGATTTATTACCACTATATTTTTGTATATTTTCCATATTTCTGTTTCTTGAATTAACTTGATTATCACGAATAAACGGGATAAAAGAACGCTTCTACATTGAATTAACTTTCCCTAACCTAATCAACTATCTAACACGAAAATGTTTTGAAGGTATACTTTTTTACTTTTAAATAAATGTGGCGCAGCGGTTAGCACAGTCGCCTCAAAACAAGAAGGTCCTGGGTTCGAATCCCTCTGGGCGGAGTTTGCTTGTTCTCCCCGTGGTTCCTCCGGATACTCCGGTTTTCTCCAACAGTTCAAAAACATGTGCATTAGGTTGATTGTTGACTCTAAACTGCCCATAGGAGTGTGTGTGTGTGTGTGTCGCCCTGCGATGGACTGTTAGGAAATTCGTTTATAATCTACGGAACCATATTGATGTATTCATTGGTAGAGACCTCAAAGCACTGTGTACATCGCTCTGTCTGCTAAATGCTGTAAATGTAAATGTAATATATCACAAAATGGGCAGCATAATAACATTTATTCCCTAATTAAACATTATGATATATAACCCCCCCCACACACACAAAATAGCTAAATAATAGCCTGAGTGCACCACATCTTTTGGTACAATATTATTTAACCCTGCCTCTACAGAAAAGAAATGAAAATATACACGGTTGAATTGTTAAAAACAGAAACCGAGTAATGGAATCACATATTGATAGTAAAATTAGTTTGTCGGTATGAAAGCTGTAAGAAACCTTTTTTCTGTGGGTATAGGCTGGAATTTGCCCAGGCACATACTGACCCTTAATTATGAGCTTTAATGTACGGCATGTCTTTCCAATTTATAGCCAGTAGATGGCACTCGTACATCTGTAAACCAAACAATTTGCCCAAACAATTCTGGGGGAAAAATGAAATGTATGGTCATTTTTTTCCCTAAAACCTTAATCATTATTCATAGATTAGGCAAGAAGAAACACTTTCTAGTTGCATAATTATTAATATAATAAGAAGAAGATAATTTTTTTTAATTTATGCCAAGAAAATTAGCATTTACCCTAATCTTTGAAAAGCGAGGCTCTGTAAATGATTAAAATTTAAATGTAACAATTTTACAGTGAATACTATATTGCTGAAGGTTTGTTAGTCTAACATTCAATCCTATAGACAATTTAGAATCACCAATCAACCTAACATACATGTTTTTGGACCGGACTACCCAGAGTAAACCCATGAACGCATGGGAAAACTCCACACAGAAAGACCCCTAGCCACTGTAAGGTAACAGTGCATGATATGACTGGGAAGATGCATGATAGTTGTTTGATAGCTGTTTGCACAGCACCATGTAAGGCTCTCAAATGTCCTATAAGACCTGGTAAGGCATGGTAATGTTGCTACCAAAAGATTTGGGCAACTTGCAGTTATTAATTTAGTAATGATGATCAGGAATATTTTGAAGATCATGAGATACAACAAGTATAAAATTGAGTCATGCAGTGGATGGCTAAAGCTAAAATAAAATGAAAAATTTTATTGAGGTTAATGATTTACCTTGACTATTCCAAACCATCTTTTTTGTTTTCTTTACATTTACAGCATTTGGCAGACGTCCTCATTCAGAGTGTCTTACATATTTATTTATTTATTTATTTATTTATTTATTTATTTATTTATTTATTTATTTA
>JAOTQW010057778.1:0-17681 GCA_026260075.1 Sisor rabdophorus
TGTGTGTGGCCCTGCAATGGACTGGCGATCTGTCCAGGGTGTAACCCCTGCCTCTTGCCCAATGTGCGCTGGAATGGGCTCCAGCAGACCCCCATGACCCCGGATAGTTCGGGAATAAGTGGGTACAGAAGATGAATGAATGAATGAATGAATATGGGTAACAGTAGTGACGGGGGGGTTATGGGAACACTATCACACTCTCCAAAGCAGCAGGATCTCCAGGACTGTGTGGTGTGGTGTGTGTAATGTTGGAGAAAGTAAATCAACATCTACTTAGCACATCAAAGAGATTGTGTGTGTGTGTATGTATGTGTGTGTGTGTGTGTGTGTGTGAAGAGGAGGACCTACAAGAGTGTGTGTGTCTGGAAAAGAAGGTGAAGACCGTGTACCATGTACATGAACACACAACACACACTATGGTAGAGGAGTTCAGGACAGTGCCACTGGCCTTCATCAGACCAGATAGACTTCAAGAGCACAAGCGAGTGTACACCAGAGAGAAGCTGTATGAGTGCTTGGAGAAAAAGGTTTACACTGCTTGATTTAGAAACGTCCTCTTCACACACACACACACACACATACACACACACACACAATCTCTCCTGATGCAAAACCTTCACACAGTCCACCAAGCAGAAGTAAATTGTATGATTTGATTTCTAGAAAAATAAATTAAATATAAATTAAATTAAAATTTTTATTTATTTTCTATCCCCGCTTATTCCTGAAATTTTTGGGGTCACGGAGCTGGAGCCTATCCCAGCGCACATTGGTCTAGAGATGGTACACTCTTCACTGGTTGCCAGTCTATTGCAGGGCTACACACAACCACATGCACTCACTAAAATAAAGATTTATTAAATATATTGTAGGGCAGCGAGGTGGTGTAGTGATTAGCACAGTCGCCTTACAACAAGAAGGTCCTGGGTTCGGATCCCAAGCACAGGGTCATTCTGTGCGGAGTTTGCATGTAATCCCTGCGCTTGTGTGGGTTTCGTCTAGGTACTCTGATTTCTTCCCACAGTCCAAAAACATGTGCATTAGGTTGATTGGTGATTCTTAATCGCCTATAGGAGTGAATGTGAGTGTGTGTGGTTGTGTGTGTTGCCCTTTGTTGGACCTGTCCGGGGTGTACCAATGCCTTTCACCCCATGTACGCTGGGATAGGCTCCAGCAAACCCCTTAACTGAACTCAGGAATAAGCGGGTATAGAAGAGGAATGAATAAATGAATAAATATATTGTCTTTTTGAATGTAACACCTTCAGGCCTTCATTTTTAATCAGTATTGTTTTTTAACTCTTAAAATTCTTCTAAAAACGCCTAATAAAATAAACTTTTAATGAAAAACTTGATATAAAAACAATGGTTTTAACAATTAAATACTCTTATTTTGGAATATGTTGTTTTTTTTTCCGGAACCGGAACTAGAATGATTTGGTAGTCCGTCCGGAACACAGCTCGACTCCAGGTACGTTAACAGCTGTAGAGTTAAACATCCCCTTCAGATTACTGTTTTAACAACATTAAATATTTAACTTTTTTAATTTGGAAATGACGACACATCGTCTGTTCACACTCATCTGACGGTGATAGTTAGGTCGCTAAATATCCGGTTTAGCTAACTGGTGTAAAAATGCTAATTGGAGTTAAATCCTCAGAAATGTCCCGGCTTCTGTTTATATTACAGGACTAAAAGCTGTGAGTCATGAGACAGTCCGAATTCTTCATCCGGGCAAAAGAGGAGGAAAAGAAATGGACAAATGAGACAAAGAGAGAGTTGGGGAACGAGAGAGCCATCGCGCTAAGCGGAGAGGAAGTGAGAGACTTTTACCAGAGTCTGTTTAAAGATGGGGACGGAGTAAGAAAAGAGGAGCAGAAAAAAGAGATGAGGAGAGAGAGGCGGCGAGGGAAAGCAAGACAGAGTGAGTGACAGACAGAATCACAGCGCTAATAATGTTTTGAAGCTTTATCTTCACACAAATTAAGAAGCCAAGACACAGAAGAGCTTCCGGCAATAAGAAGATGATATTTTTCTAACAGTAACATTTTTAAAGATATAAGATCTGAAGTGGTAGCCCAGTGGTCAATGTGTTAGCTTATTAACTGAAAGATCATGGTTTCAATACCCAGCCCCACCATCTGCCACCGCTAAGCCCCTGAGCAAGGCTCCTATTTGTCAACTAAAACTCTGGACCAAAAGAAAGATGTACATTTATAAATTTATCTTCTATACCTGCCCATTCCCAACTCTGGGCCACAGGGGTCCGCACAGAGTGAGAGGCAAGGGCACACCATGGACAGGTTGCCAGTCTATTGCAGGGCCTAAATGTAAGTTAAGTTGATAAAGATGTTAGCCAAATAGCTGATCTGAGCAAAAGTAAAATGTGATGTCCAGCTAAAGATCAGCAGCTCCACAGTATGATGCTGCCACTACCCTGCTTTACCCTGAGGTGATGTTCTCTGGTAGTTGTATAAAATGGTCCCCCATGTTTTACCAGATGTTCAAAATGTTGTATCAGGACGTATACTACAATATTAATAACCATCCTCCGCATGGTAGTATAAATGTTCTGGGATTTTTCTGAGAGCCTTTAGTTTTAAAGCAGATGAACACCATTCTCCTGCTGCTTGTTAGCTATCGTAAGGGAACCTCCAATTGATCAGATTGCATGCTTTACTATCCTGAGGCTATAGCCAGAGCAGTGGAACGCACAGAATAGGGTAAAGTTATAGATAATGTTTTATTGAATGGCACTGACGTAGTCAGGTCTTATCAAAACTTTAAAATCTTTATTTGTCTTTCTTTGGTAAAGGGCTTGGAAGTGGGAGCGGCGCTTCTGAAGGAGTGGTAGAGAGTGAAGGAGATGTGGTTGTGGAGTCGATTTCCCCTGCAGGTCGTGCTGAGGGTCACAAACTGCTACGGTTTGCAGAGCAGGGTGATGTACGCGGTATGAAGGAGCTGCTGAGACGAGGCTGCAACCTAAACTTTAGAGATCAGTTTAACTGGAGCGCACTGATGAGTGCTGCCTTCTCTGGAAGGACAGATGCCGTCAAACTGCTGCTCCAGAGGGGAGCGCTGTGGAAAAGCATCACTGACACACAGGTGAGACAAGACACCTGTCTGTATCGCTTTGTCCATCTGTGTATCTGCTTCTGTCTGTGTATCTCAATCTCGATGTCTCTCTGTAATCTGATTCCGCCTGTCTTTCTGTGCATCTGTTGATGTCTTTCTTTTTGTGTATCTAATTCTGTCTGTCCCTTTCTGTATCTGATTCTGTCTGTTTCTTTGTGTATTTGATTGGCTTTTTTGTGTCTAATTGTCTGTTTCCTGGTTTCTTTGATTCTGTCTGTCTCTTTGTATCTTATTTTGTATGTCTCTTTGTGTATTTGAATCTGTATGTTTCCAAGTCAGTTTGTCCCTATCTAATTTTCTGTATTACACTCTTTATCTATATCTGTCTGACTTCCTTTTTGTCTAATTTCCTGTTTGTCTGCCTCTAACTCGCATTATCTGGCTTTTTTTTTTGAAAACCCCTTTCTCTAATTGTCTCCCTGTCTCTTTCTCTCTATAGGGACGGAATGCTCGTGATCTCGCATGTCTCGCTGGACATCATGATGTCGTCAGGCTCCTAGAGCAGTTTGAAATTACAAAGAACTCGCACACCTCACACACACCTGCTGACCAAACACGCAGGTAACAGCGAGTGTGTGTGTGTGTTCAATTAGTGCACTTTATATAACAATGATTATGACTATGACAATGATTATTTAACTGTGTGTGTTTTCCTTGCAGCACTCCTCCTCCTCAGTGGTGTAAGGTCTGTAAGGTGTATTTCACGGAATGCGCACAAACGCACACCTCATCCACGTTGCACCAGTTCAGTCTCAAACGCCCTCCATCACTTCCTCATTACTGTCTTACTCCCTCCAGTACGGGCTACAAGCTGATGCTGCGTTTGGGCTGGGACCCTCACTCCGGACTTGGTCCCGAACACTCGGGTCGCCGCAATCCAATCGGCACCGTGCTCAAATCTGACACAGCTGGCCTTGGCTTTGGGCCCACACCTAGGTCGAAGGTCACACACTTCAAGGCCAACGACGTGCAGGCAGTGCACAGGGCCGCTAAAAGACGAGACGAGAGACAGGAACGAGGTGCGACGGTCAGCGCCAAGCAAAGAAAGAGAACAGAGGAGAGACAGAGACAGTGGGAGAAAGATTACCGTGCCTCGTTTAACATCAACCTATAACCTCTGACTCTAGAGAGTGTATCGCCCTCTAGTGGCATGATGGTTACAGTTTATTCTTATGTTTTGTTGAGCTTCTGTATTGATCATATTAAACAACAAAAAGACTTTGTCTTCAGTATTGTACACTTTCCTTACAGCTCTGATTAGAACATGAACCGAACTTCAGTACAATAGACCAGTGCGTATGGTGGTTGCGACCAAAGGATGCTAAGAACAGCTAAAATTAATAATGCAGCTGATTTTATAACAAATAAATCTAAAATATACAAATAAACTACACATTTTAAACCTAATCATTAATAATGTGCTAAATGATACATATATAATGAAAGAGACGTAAAAAGAGATATTGGGGTCAAAAGAGAAATATACCGGGAGAGATGGGCAGTAAGAGAGACATATTCCGGAGAGGTAGGCAGTAAGAGAGACTTACCGGGAGAGGTAGGTAGTAAGAGAGACATATTGGGAAAGATAGGCAGTAAGAGAGACATTGGGAAAGGTAAGTAGGAGACATTAGGTAAATATTAGGAGACATACAGGTAGAGAGACGATAAGAGAGGCATGCAGGGAGAGAGGCAGTAAAAGTCCTGTTTTTCAGGACACTTCATAACTCATCCATATCCACGTCACGTCTACTATACACACATGCGCGTAAAGGTCGTGTTGTTCAATCCCTGCGTCCCAGTGGAAAGGATTAGCATCTGTTTAGCTGCCTGTGTCCTGACCTTTTAGTGGTGTGTTGGTGCGTGCGTGTGTGTGTGGTGAGACAGCTCTGCATGTCTCTGGAGTCTTAATCTATTTTCTGCTCACACACACACACAGACAAACATTTGTTTAAAATGGATGCAGGAATGCTGACTTGATGACATCATCTGCATAAAGTCACACTGATGACTAAACACAAAGAAAATTATTATGATTAATTCACGATAATATGTTTTTTAATATGCTTAGTTGGATTTCTAGATATGTAAATAAACATTTTGTTTAATAATCCCCCAGAAGGTTTAAATCTTCATTGAATTTAAACGTTAAAGTTTAATGTTGAAAACAGTTCCACAAATACGCATGAATTGTGACACAGTGTCGATGGTGTGGAACCGAGGAGCATAAAGAAACAGAGGAGATGCGGAAATACACCAAATGATACCTGAGAGGTAGACAGCCAATCAGATTGCATTATCTGAATCTGGTAAGCAAAATAAGTGATCACGTAGTAAAATCAGACATTTATACTCACGCCAGGTGTTTGAGCTTCATTAAATAGTTATCACCCACCTGTGAAAGAGTTTCTGTGGTATGGACATCATTTCCTCCTCACTTGGTGGTGAAAAAGTTTCAGGGATCAGGTGAACATTATTATATCTTCCCTTCTTCATCATTAGCTGCAGTGATTCAGGTTTTACGGTGGATCTCAGATAGTGGTTTTAAAAACATATATTCCTGTTTTTCAGAATGGCTCTTGTTAAACTGTCCAAGACAAGAAGCTTTCCCCCTGCCCTTGTTTTCTCATCTTTTAGTTGGATGATTATAACACAGTTATTAATTAGTTATTACACTTTATTATAAACTTTCTTAGAGCATTGCAGGACTATCTGTGAGGGATTATGGGTAGTATAACGTCTGAGCTAGAGTAAAAAAAAAGGGGGTGGCCTGTACCTCCTCATATTATAATAAGAACAGAAGGCTGCCCCTATTCACCCACCTTTGTGTGCTAGCATGCTAGTCATTTACTGACTAGCGGGAACAGTACTATGACAGATAGCGTTTGTCCAGTCGGAGTGTGCGTGATGAGTTCAGATTGGAAGCGATTGTAGTCCGCCATCATCATATTAACCTTTTTTTCTTTTTAAGAAGCGTGCGTTTGATCATCGGATGTAAGACTAGACTCTGAGGACATTGAAAGAAAAATGGAAATGAATGATTTAAAACCAAATCCGGTTAAAGAGCTGTGATTGTGTGTGTGTGTGTGGGGGGGGGTCTCTAACATGCTGTTTTGCCTTAAAAAAAAAGAGAAAAGAAAAAAAGAGAATAAGAACAAGCAGTGACATAAGAGGAGAAAGACATGACAGAAATATGTGCTGGACAGAGAGGAACTCAGCTGGAGGTTATTTCAGCGCCTCATCAAAGATGGCCGCTGGAGCAGGCAGACACTTTCATGGGTATGTGCTTTGCTCTTCGAGAGCCGCTATCTCTAACTCTTGCTTTAACATTCAAATATCCTCCTTTTATTTGCCAGACTCTCTTTTCTTTCATCCCGGTAAAGAAAGCAAGAGGGCAAAAGAAGGACACAAGGGTCGTGAGAGGAGGCCTCACACTCAAAGCTACCATGTCGATTATTCTGAGCACTGAGTGTAAAAACACACTTGCATCAAAGAAAATCATGCAGACACTTGAGAAAGAAAGATGTTTAAATATCGACAGGGGGCAAATCTCATAAAGCGCTGCGACTAATCCTTTCAGACAACTCCAACACACACTTTCTGCACACACCCATATTCCTGCCTAAAAAAGAGGGTTCTGGATAAGAGAATCTATAAAAGTGTCTGGTCTCATCAGTAACTTTGTTCTGCAGGACCTCGGCATGAGGTGATGAGCTAAGATCCTGAAAAAGATGTCTTACAAGCTGGAGGTTATCAGTGTGGTGACGGAAGGAGAACCCATGTGGAGATCCTCACAAAGGCCTACATACAGGTGTGGTTTGGACAAATACATGAATCTGGAGCTCCATCATTCAGACCTACATTTAATCTGCAAAGGACAAGCTTCTTGCACCTACACATACACTGTGGATGTTTTAGATCTTTACACAAAATAAAGAGGTAAGTAAAACTTCAGTGGAACCAAGATGGAGAGTCATTAGAATAATATGGGTCACTTTACTCTAAGTGGATTGTGAAATTGTTGATCTGTAGGATGGTCTAGGCAAGAGAAACATTTTCAGCTCTTACTCCAAATATTTCCTGCTTCCATATGTTTCCTTCTTCTTTCACTGTGGTTCTAAAGGCACCTGGGGTTTAGTAATCTAATGGGAACCAAATATTGGAATTCTTATTATAGTAAGAAGTAGGAAAGACAAAATGTTCTGTCTGGAGCCCACTCTGGAGGAGTTTTTTTTTTTAAATCAGATGGGTAATTTTTGTCCCTGGTACATCTCAGACAGGAGTCACACTCACTTCCTGCTCTTGAGGCTGATTTTCTGTTTCAACAGATGTCTGCTGCCCCATTGGGGTTCCTCCTCCATATATATAATGAACCGCCTGATGGTTGGATGAAGTAATCTGGGTGGAAGCAGGTGCTCTCAGAAGGCTGGCAGAAGGTGTGAGATGTCAGCAGGAAACAGCCTAAGGGGAATCACTGCGAGTTTATGAGCCTGAGATGATCCTCAACACTGACAGCTGGAGCTAAACAAAAGATTTAAAAACATTATTACAAATGACTGTGTGTATGTATGTGTGTGTGGAGGGGGTGCAGCAGAATTCTGACACATCATACTGCAGTATGTCAGACCCACTATGGGGTGACCTCACAAACACCCACACACACTTAAACTCATGCACTCACGTCTTGTTGTCTTCACCTTCTTTCTCCCTGGGGTCAGAGAGTCGGAGAGCTGGGTTTATGTGTGATTCATGAGAGAGAGTGTGTGTGTGTGTGTGTGTGTGTGTGCGTGAGTGAGTGAGTAAGAGTCTCCTGTGGATGGCTGAAAGGTCAGGCTCATTGTCTTAGCGTGTGCTTAAGGAAGAAACTCCTGCTGGTTTATTAATTATTTCTCTGTGTTTTGTCTATTGGGACCTTTTTGCACTTTTACACACACACACACACACACACACACACAATTCTTCCTCACTCCAGTTTTTGTCTTTTTTATGATTTTGCTAATGTTTTTTTTGTGTATGTTAACAATTGTTATTATTGTGTTATTATTGTGTAACACTCACTAGCACATTAACTTTAATGCTAATCTAACCTAGCAAACTGAGCACAAAAAGTTCCTGTTCATGTAAGCAAAGATTTGTATTTATGATTTATTATTCATAATTATTAGGCTGACATTAACTGTGTATAATCATTATTAACAAATAAACAAACAAACATCTGTGTTTACACTTGAGGGCCTGATGAATGTGTAGTCTAATCACATGCTGATAGTATATGTCACTTTATCAAAGTTATAGCTTAAGTTATTATAAAATTATAAATTATATTAAAAAATCCTGATCAACACGCCACCCATGTCAGAAAGTATATGAGCTGCAAGCAGATCCACTGCAGCTTAATTTATTCATTCATATTCTATAGCCGCTTATTTTCTAATTCGGGGTCACAGGGGTCTGCTGGAGCCCATCCCAGTGCCCACAGGGCAAGAGGCCAGGGTACACACTGGATAGGTCGCCAGTTCATTGCAGAGCCATATACACTCACATTTACATTCACTCCTATGGGAAATTTAAAATCACCAATTAACCTAATGTCCGTGTTTTTGGACTGTGGAAGGAAACCAGAGTACCCAAAGAAAACCCACGCAAGCACGGGGAGAACATGCAAATTCCGCACAGAAAGACTCTTTGCCTGGGAATCAAACGCAGGACCTTCTTGTTGTGAGGCAACCGTGCTAACCACTACGCCACACTGCCCCTGTGTTTAATTAAAAGAAAACCAATAAATGTTAAAATTAGTCAAACAGGAAAAAAAGTAAATGTGGAGGTAAAGACAGATTTAAAGTCTTCAAGATTATTGGGATGTGAGAAAATTAATGAAATTGGCAAAATTCATCCAACAGAAGTGTGTGAATCAGTTGGAACAAACACACACACACACACACACACACACACACACACACACACACACACTCCTAGTAGGTCAGAGAGAAGAGGGACACTAAGAACACAGAAATAAGAACCCATTAAAATCAATAACACCCAAACACAGACACATAATATGAGGACTTAATTACATAATTATGTTGTAAACATCGATACTGTGTGTGTTTGTGGTGTTTTAGGGTGTTTATTAAAATATTTTCCAGCAGCAGCAGCAGCAGTTAATGAATATTTATTAGTTAATCACTTGTGTCTGCCTCTTTCTCCCCTTTCTCTCTCTCTCTCTCTCTCTCTCTGTCTGTCTCTCTCTCTATCTCTCTCTGTCTCAGTCAGAGCTGGATGAAGTGCTCAGCCTCCCTCTTTTTTTCCGCACACACCACCGCAGTGACGGATAAGTGTGAGATTATTAAAGGACTGCTCCAAACTCCAGATCCTCTGCAGTGATTGCTTCCTGTCTGTGCGGTCAGACAGTAGCTTTGGTAAGTTCCTCACACAGCTTGTCTGTCTTGGTGGGTGATGTTCCTCAGTCCAGCGAGCGAGTCGCAGTGTGTCTAATGTGTGTGTGTTGCAGTGATATCTAAGTGAGGTTGTGAAATAAATATTACATTTTAATTACGACTGGCAGAAGTTTAATTAATTAATAGATTTTTGTACTTTAAACAATATCTGTCTTGTAACAATATTGGATACTTTGAAATTATTTCTGTTATTATTACCATTATGAAGATGTAAAGGAAAAAGATAATCTTACTGGTCACATAACATAACTGTAAATGCGCTTTCTAACAGGGGTGTTCACACATCTGTCTCCAGATCGGCTGTAAAATTCTTTAATCAGACTCAGAAAGAGCTTTATTGCCAAGTCACAGCATTCGGTACACAGAGACAACAACACGAAGAAGAATAAAATAGGATAATAAATAAAAATAAAATGTAGGATGATGAGTAAATCAAATCATTGCACATATATTATTTAGTAATTTTAGTGGAAGTAATAGTGGAAGTAATTTTAACTGTTCAGAAGGTAGACTGCCTGGGGAAAGAAACTATGCTCGTGCCTGATTATCCTGGTTTTTGGTGCTCTGTAGCACAGCCCAGATGAAAAAAGTTCACAAAAGTGATAGCTTGGATGTAAGGGATCATGAGTGATTTTCTTAGCCCTATTTCTTAAGTGTTAGGTGGCAGGGGAGCACCAATAATACTCGAAGCAGACCGGACTGTACTCTGTGGTCCTCTGATTTCTGATTTTGTAGCCAAACCAGACAGTTATTAAAGTACACAGAACAGACTTCATGACGGCTGAGTAGAACTGTTTCAGAAGTTTCTGTGGTAGGCTGAATTTCCACAGCTGACAAAGAAAGTCCATCCTTTTCTGAGCCTTTTTAGGCTATGTGAACATTCCACATCCGGTCCTGAGAGATGTTGGTACCCAGGAACTTGAATGACTCCACTGCAGAAACTGTGCTGGGTGGTTCCTCATGAAGTCCACTATCACTGTTATCAGCTTGTTGAGGTCCAGGTTATTGAGACCTGACAGCCAGTTCGTTAACCTCCTGTCTGTAAGAAGACTCTTTACCATCCTGGATGAGGCTTATTACAGTGGTGTCATTCAAAAACTTTAGAAGCTTGACAGATGAGTCTTTAGAAGTGGGGTCATTGGTGTAGAGGAAGAAGAGCAGTGGGAAGAGAACCCAGCCCTGAGGAGCTTCTGTGCCGTTCATACGGATACTGCATGTGAATTTACCCTGTCTTCACAAAGCTCCAGTGATCTTTTAAAGGTCTGTGTGAAGATTAGGGCCAGCTAGTCAGCACAGGTTTCAGATAGGCTGGTTATTTTATTTAGCTTAAATAAGTAAAGTGATTTATTTATTTAAAATTTTGCTCTGTTACTGAAGCACACCATCTTTCCCCCACACTCTGAACTATGATGACGATGAGAATGACACGTTGCCATGGCTATGCAGTCAGTCATTTTGGGCAGGGTATTCTTCGTCCTTCGGTTCCCGGAGAGGAGAATGTTCACATCGATACAGTTCGACCTGAGAGCTACGAGCCGGAGGGCAGGGCCTCGTCTGATAATGCCCACCCAAGTTGGGCAGAGTCTCTTCAGTCACTGCTGGATGATCAGGACGGAATCTCAATGTTTCGGGATTTCCTTGAGCAGGAAGGCCTAACAGACCTCATCGACTTCTGGTTAGCATGTAGGGGTTTTCAGCTGGTGTTCCATGCTCCTATGAGGTACACCACACAGTGTAATATGTTTATGTTTATGTGTATGGTATGTGTGTGTGTGTGTGTGTTAGCTTTGTTAGTTAATATTAACTTTTTCCTGTTAACAGCTGTTCGTCCACATCGCTGGATGTATTACACAAACGCAGGCTGAAACTTGCTAAAGCCATCTACAGAAAGTACATAATCAGCAATGGAGTTGTGACAAAGAAAATCCAAGCCATGACAAAAAGTTCCCTCCGCCAGCGAATCCGTCACCTTGAGCTGGACTCAGCACTGTTCCTGCAGGCCAAACAGGAAGTGCAGGATGACATGGAGACAGATGTCTATCCCCTCTTTCTCAAATCCTACCTCTTTCTTACAAATGCCAGAGAAACCTTCACCGAACAAAAAACTCATGCATGGGAAAAAAACCCTAACAAACAGGAAACAGGAAATGTCCAACAGGAAATAAACAGCTCTATACCGGAACCAGAATATGGTAAAAAGGAACTGAAACAGAAAATAGAAAATAACCAACAGGAAGTGTTAGCATTCTTACCAGAGCATGTCGAGACCAGTCACAAGAAATCTGAGGACTGGGAGGCAGAGTGAGTTCCAACTTTAACACACAACACACCTGAAACTATCAGAAAAAAAATGTTGCTAGGTAACAAAGCCAATCACTGTTTGCTCTTTCAATCTTTATTTTAGTTGTACTATGGCTATTGTATCAGTAAAGAGCGTCTGCTAAATGCTGTAAATATAAATCTAAATGCATGGAAGACACAAAGAGCACACAGAACAAACTTAACTAGCACAAGGAACACACACACACTACTAACACTTGAATAGCAGCCAGAGGAAACACAACTATTTACCTCCCTGTGTGTGTGTATGTGTGTGTGTGTGTGTGTGTTTATTTAAGGTATGAACTTAAGCACAGACTCATTCATGGATGTGTGAAAGCCAAAAGTCACAAAAAAATCCGTCATAACAAAGATGTAAGTGTGTATGCATGTTTGTGTAATGTAATTTCACTGGTTGATTCATGGGAATGTGGTGTGATTGGCCTCTACTGTAATTTTCTCGGTGTGTATGTGTGTGTGTGTGTACATCGCATTCCAAAGGATATCCATGCAGAGCCGCATAAGTTTGCCGCCGATCTGATTAACCGCCTGGAGCTCATTCAGAGGGAGAGAGAGAACTGGAGAAGAGTCGAGGAACATCTGCACCCAGTCAGTACGGTGTGGAAGTGTGTTTAAAAAAGAGAAAGAGAAAGCGTGTGAGGGAAAGACAGCGAGAGAGATAAAGAGAACCTATGTATATCACTAATAGTTAAAAAGACAGGAGAATTTAAACAGAACTAAATCAGAACCTTTTGGAACACCATGTAACATGTGCTTGTGTATTATTTACCCTTTAACAGCAGAAAGATGATGATTTCAACGGTGGAGTTTTCACAACTTCCACCTCATGCCCTTCCCACCTCATTCCCACCTGTCATGGCTGCTCCAATTCTGAAGTTTCTTGTTGTGATGTTCAAGCTGAGAATTCCAGTATTATCTTGGATCAGCATGCTAAAAGTGAGACATGGGTAACCAGCTGTGAAGACCAGCAGAGTTCTCCTACAACCCACACACTCTCACATACCTGCGGCAAGAGCGGGGACACCTGGCGTCACATGACAGAAACAAAGCACAGTGCAGCTCTGGGTTACAGGTGCGTGCAAAACGGAATCCAGTAAACTTTTTGGGATAATAGTCAAGTATTTTATTTTCCCTATGTTTTGGTGCTTAGCTCCAGGAGGAAGTGTGTATGTGAGAGTGTGACAGTGGCATATTATTTTTGTGGAGAGCCAATTCCATACCGGAGCACGGTCAGAGGCAGAGTCATCACTCTAGCACAATTCACACAGCTGCTTACTAAGAAGGGAGCCTACAGGTAAGTGTGTGACCTACACAAAGCTATCTTCATGAGAAGTGCGGGGTGTAATGGTGTGTGTTTTTATGTGTAGGTTTTTCTTTAAGAAAGCAAGTGACGAGTTCGACTGCGGTGTCGTGTATGAGGAAGTGTGTGAGGAAGATGCCATCCTGCCCTTCTTCCAGGGTAAAATAGTTGGGAAAGTGGAGAAAACCTACTGAGCTCCTTAATTAACAACTAAAGTGTGTGTGTGCATGTGAGTTTTAGTGGGAGAGCTAGGTTGTGTGGAATGTGTGTGTGTATTTGTGTGTCTCTGGGCGTGTGTGAGTGTCTGAGTCAGGGTTGCTACAGAAGGGGGGGTTTAGGAGGATTTTAAGGGCACCCAGAGATCTGTTTAATTAGTAGTAACAGTAATGTAATGTTCTAGTGTGATCTTTCATACTGACCAAAGTTGCTAGCAGCGCCTCAACTGTGTGTGTGTGTGTGTGTGTGTGTGTGTGTGTGTGTGTGTGTGTGTGTGTGCGCGCATATGGTTTTATATCGCTATATTTTTATGCTGTGTAATAAACGCCATGTGTTGTTTAGGTCTGCGTCTGAGAGTTTTTATTCATTGGTTATTTATTGGGACTCACCTTACTGAGTGTTAATGCGGGAGAATAAGCGGGTAAAGAAAATGAATGAATGAATGATTGGGTGTGGGTAGATTTAATTGGCTTATGAATGCTTGAACCTTTTCCTAAAATAATGTTGTTTACAGTAGCTACTACAGGAAGCGGTGACACAGTGGGTAAGGAGTTAAACTGTGAGTTGGAAGATCAGGGTTTGATTCCCAGCACCATCAAGTTGACACAGAGAACTGAAACTGGGTTAGAAAGACAAACTATGAAACAAGGGATCAGGGCAGATAAGAGCCTGGACACATAATTTAGGATTAAAGCTAAAGTAATGTTCACAAATAAAAATACATCTTACATAAATGTTATTTTATATCACATTATTAATTTATAATTTGCAATGATATCATTTTTGGCAGTGTGGTGGCATAGTGAGTAGCCGGGTCCCGGGTTTGATTTCTGTGCAGAGTTTGGATGTTCTCCATGCACTTGCATCGGTTTACTTCAGTTTTCTCCCACAGTCCAAAAACATGTACATTAGGTTAATTAGTAATTATAAATTGAAGTGAGTGTGGTCGTATATCTATGTTTGGCCCTGCGATGGACTGGCGAGCTGTCCAGGCTGAACATTTTACTTTTGCCTAATGTGCGCTAGGACAGGATACAGCAGACCAGCGTGACCCCGAGATAGAAAATGATCAGGTATAGTAGTTAAATTTGAGCCTTTATTTTTACGAGGGCGCTATCTTTCTTTTCAGTCACCATTGCATAGAAGAAGAAGAAGAAGAAGAAGAAGAAGAAGAGCCCGCCTTCTGTGTCGTAATTGGCTAGTTAGTCTCTGGCCGTCAAGGTGTGTCGAATCAAAGAGCGAAGACGAAAACGAAGCTGTTAAAGTGGGCGTGAACATTAGAGCAGAAAACAAAATGTCGCTGCCTTGATGGAACCTGAGCGTGTTTATGATTTCGTTAGGAAAGCTAGTGGCTGAACGTGTCGATAGATTATTTAATTTCGTGCATATGACTGCATGTTTCGCTCGTGAACATGGACGCTCTGGAGATAGTGCTGGACGAGGTGGCGTTAGAGGGTTTGGACGGTATAACTGTGAGTTCTCTGTGGATCAGGCTAGAAAACCGCCACCCTCCGTTCCCCAGAAGTTTAGATCCTATGACGCGGGAGTATGTGTGGCGATTTCTGGTGTCCAGTCACGATGAAGTATCCTTCTACCTTCTCCCTGAGGACAGACTGCTGATCACTCCACACGACCGGTCAGTGTTACCGAAATTGACAAAAATCCCCTCAGCCCTAGACCCCACGGACGGGCACTACCGAGTTATGTCAGTGGTTTGGCGGTTATCCGGAGCGACTTACATTCGTTTTATTTACCTAACTGAAGGTTAAGGGTAGAGGAGATGGCAGCGGTGGTAGCTTGGTTGTACTGGGAAAAGAACCAAGTTAACCACTGGGCGTCGCGGTGGTGTAGTGGGTTAACATTCGCCTCAGAAGGTCGTGGGTTCGATTCTCGGGCCTTTCTGTGTGGAAATTGCAAGTACTTCCCGCGCTTGCATGGGTTTCCTCCGGTTACTCTGGTTTCCTCACACAGTCCAAAAACATGTGCATTAGTTTGATTGGTGATTTAAAATTGCCCATAGGAGTCAAGTTGTGTGTGTGTGTGGCCCTGCGATGGACTGGTGACCTGTCCAGGGTCCTGCCCTGTGACCCCGAAAGGTTCTGGAATAAGCGGGTATGATGAATGAATGATGAATGTGTGAGGTGAGGAGCATGTCAGAGTCTTGCAAAATTCACAAACGCAATGTTTACAAATTTTGTTTGTGATTTAAAATGTTGGAGATCTAAATTAATCACATTTCTATTAAATGTAAGAATAAGGAGCTTGGTCACCCAGGAGGTGAAAGAAGTGTCTCGGGAGAGGGATGTCTGGGTGTCCCTGCTTAGACTGCGTGACCTGGTTTTGGATAACTGGTAGAAGACCGATGGATGTATGGATGATTTTGTTCATGACCCCTCCCGACCGTTAAAAAATTTAATATATTTAATAATATTTTCTATACCTATATATTATGGGGGCTGCTGGAGCCTATCCCAGTGCACATAGGGGGAGAGATATGGATACACCCTGGACAGGTTACCAGTCCATTGCAGGGCCACATGCACTTCCATTCACTCCTATGAGCAAATTAGAGTTACCCATCAACCTCACAAACATGTTTTTTGGACTGTGGAAGGCAACCGGATTACCCCGGAGGAAACCTAGGCAAGAGTCGAGAAAACCACCTACCACTACTACTCAAGACGTTAAGAAGCATCAGAAGACTTACTCTAAAAATGTTTTAATTATCTGTATCTGTGTTGCATGTGGTTCTGCAGGTTTCTGGAGATCGACCCGGAGACTGGGATTCAGGAGCTGAAAGGGGTGCCACAGACAAACCAGGATGTTTACCCCCCAAATGTAGTGCTAGATGATCCAGGGGGCATTCAGGGCTCGTGCTTCTATTACAAAGAGAGAAAAGACATCAATAACCTGATCCGGACAGAGAGACAAACACCCCGGGTCACACTGCAGGAGGCACATACACAGTCAGTACATACACACCTTGGTTTATCCTCATGTTGAGCTGGCTATAATATTGTAATTGTAATATTGATGCAGTTTGTTTACTTGTTTGTTTGTTGAGGTGGGGGGAGAAGCTAGTAATCGTGGCTAGTCAGTATCTGAGATGTCGTGCTCTGATTGGCTCAGAAGGAGACCCGGAGCTGAAACTGAGTGACTTGTCCTACTGTATCTTAGAGCGATTGGGTCGAGCTCGCTGGCAGGGGGAAATTCAGAAAGACTTACAAACAATAGCAAGCAGGTATGGAAACACTTATAATGCCGTTTGACACAGGATGACCGTTGAAATGCAGTTACTTCCGTCCTATCTGAAATCTTTGATTTACTGTTTAGTCTTGACTCGGGGAAGATTCATTACCTGCGTAAAGCTCTGGATAGAAACGGTCTCATCACACTGCAGTCACATGTGATCCGCCTGCCATCAGGAGCTCAGAAACACTCCATTCTTTTATTGCTTAAACGCTTTCACGTCGACAGGTATACACACACTCCAAGAATGTGTCATTCGTTAAGGGTCTGGTTCTTGGCCCAGTCTTCGGCATTACGATACACTTTATCTTACAGTGCATGGTTACACACGCAAACACAAAGTAAGCATAATACAGTGGCTTCTGTTATTTTAACCTCAGGAGAACTAAATATGACATTCTAATGGAGGCGACGTCGAACATCCTGTCTGAACTTCCCCACAACATCGGCATCATGATCAAACTTCGGGACCAGCTGGTGGGTGTGTGTGTTTGGATGGATGGATGGATGGGTGGGTGGGTGGGTGTGTGGTGGTTTATCAGTGGCAGGTAAAACAATAAAGGCGTTTAAGTGATGTGTGCGTGCTCTCTCTGCAGCATATCTGTGAGCGGACGTTTAAGAAGATGTATCAGTACATGCAGGCTGCTAAGATTGTGAGTGTGGTCTTTGTTCCTCTACAGCAAGTCAGCCCTGACTCTGGACCTTGCAAAACCAAAAGAGGTCTGTATGTTACTTTACACATTATACAACTCTACACTGCTCTATTCAATAACCGTCAGCTTTACACTGCTTGATACTATGCCATACAGCTCTATACTGCTCCATACAGTAATGTACAAATCTACACTGCTCAATTACATTAACTAGACACTACTGTACCATTCCATACAGTTCTATACAATACCACACAATACTACACAATACCGTACAGTTCTATACAATACCACACAATACTATACAATACCACACAATACCGTACAGTTCTT
>JAOTQW010057829.1:0-17634 GCA_026260075.1 Sisor rabdophorus
CCAGCAGACCCCCGTGACCCCGGATTCGGGAATAAGCGGGTAAAGAAGATGATGAATAAAGCTGGAAAAACATTTAGCAACTTATTAAGTAACTAGACTTAATTGATCTAAGTCTCTCAGAGGTAAAGATGTGTGAGTGTGAAAGAAATTAAGAAAAAAATTCCAACACCAAAACAACCAAAATCCTTCCCAAACATATTGAGAACTGTAGCAAGCAACAAATTAAAAAAAATAACCTAATTCGATAAATAAAAGTCTAATATTTGTTTGGTTAAACAATAAGCTGTTATCTATGTTCTATTGTTTAAATACTGGATCATGTCATTTGAAAGTTCTTTAGCTTTAATTTTCTATACATTTCTAAACCATTTAAACTTTTCTGAATTTGAGTTGTCTAGAATGTATTTTTAATGCTAAACATGAGCATGAATGTGTTAGAGCAGAGCTTGAACTTATAACATACAATAAGGATTCAGCTTGCATGACTATAGTGTAAAAGACTGGATGTCCCTGAAAGTTGTCATGTTGAACAGGCCGATGTCCTAAGCTGGGCAGTAGGGTTCTAAATATTTCATAATAATTCATGTCAAGTAGTTCAATGTCATCACTAGCCTGCAGTGGTTAAAGTAACATTTCTGCTGCACCACAGATGTAGGTTGCACATACACTGATGACAGGTCATAAATAACATCAGCAAGCCTGTGTGAATAGGGAAACGGTCATGCTGTGTACAAATACGATTACTAGAGCATACATTCGCTTATTAACATTTATTACACTAAAATAAATTTAGTGTCAATTACTTAGTGGCAATAAAACTAACCTGTAATGAATGTTGACGAAAACAACAGTGTAAAACTGTCGACAATTATTACGATCAAAATGTGAGTGTGCAAGAACCCATATGTCAGTGTATTGTGTGCATCACTGTTGATTTTAAGTGTGGGGGATGAAAGAAAGTTTTCTGTAGATTAATAAAACACTACAACATAGTATTTCAGTATTGTTAAGATTTGGCTAGACTTTTTTGAAAGATTCAACCCTGTTCATTTCTTCTCAAGCGTACTAGTATGCACCAGTGTATATAGTTTTGTTTCCTAAACTATTTTTTATAAGTTTCTTTGTCTTGTTTAAAAAAAAGCATTCACAGACACTACTAATCTAGTCTAATGAGGAATTTTATTAGCAATGCTATCATAAGTTCATTGAATTGTTTTAATTTGTCCCAGCACATGGTATTGCATTTAATTTTTCTCATTAACATCAACTTCAAAAAGCCAAAAAAAGGCTGATCATAAAATCGAGAATATGTCTGAGGTTTTGGCAGTGCTAAACTTATACTGTGACTTTTATCTTTTTTCTGCTTTTTCTTAGCTTTTAAAAATCTGGGTAAAATAGATTTCTTTAGCTTATAACAAATAGATAAACTCTAGAGTTAGCCCCTGGAGAGCAGTGTCAGATCAGTGGTTTCTTTATGCTCAATTTAATCACATCTGATACCACACTAAAGCCTTCAGCTCTAAGATCCAGTGTGAACAACACATCACTTTCCCTTTTTCCAGGCTAAAAGCCTGCAATATTGAAAAACTGAAAACAGTGGATTGTAATGAATTGCGTCTTGTGGGTATTTTTTTTTATGAATGCGAAAATGTTTTTACATTTCACCAGTTTTTGTAATTTGCAAATGACATATCAAATGACACTTTCTGATTTATTTTCATATGACGACTTGTTCAGTCGAGTGAAAGTAGACAGGATGAGGATTTGCAAGAAATAATAATAAACAGAACTTTTACTTGTTATTTTAGACAGAACAACCCAGAAATGCTCTAATGCTCGAACTGTTGTTGTTATTTTCAGGTGTGTATGCATTTGGCCTCTTCGCCACTGATATTTTCGTAAATGCGGGGCAGGTGGTGACGGGGAATCTGTCACCTTACTTCCTTACTGTGTGCAAACCCAACTACACGGCCCTGGGCTGCCAGCATGGCGTACACTTTATCAGCCAACAGGAAGCGTGCACAGGGAATGGCGACGACATCCTGCGTGCTCGCAAGTCCTTTCCTTCCAAAGAGGCCGCTCTCAGTGTGTATGCCGCACTTTACATTGCCGTGAGTACAGCTTAGTGGGAAGTTGAATAAAATCCCAAAAACCCTCACCAAGGCCTTAAAAGACTAATGAATTAAGGATCAACCTATGCTCTAGTATTGTGAAGTAACTTTGCTATAGATAGTGTGGTAACTTCCTGTAAATACTATAGTGGGTTAAGTAGTATAATTTTGTTACTATAGTTCCTTCATTCATCCATTCATCCATTCATTCATCCATTCATTCATTTATTCATTCATTAATTCATTCTTTATATCCGCTTGTTCCTTAACTCAGGGTCTGCCCATGGAATTACCAATCAAATGTACCCGGAGCAAACCCACTCAAATGTGGGGAGAACATGCAAACTCCATACAGACAGAGCCCTTGCCTAGGAATCGAACCCGGGACCATCTTGCTGTGAGGCGACTGTGCTAATCACTATGCCACCGTGCCTAGTTACTAGTTACTTAAGTGAAAGAAACAAAAGTTTATATTAATTAATTAGGTAGTTTGTATGTGTAATAACTTTCAAAGCATATTAAAGCAATCACAGATTAGAGTGAATCAATGCAACACCAAATCTATTAAATAAATAAAACTAAGGTTTTTAAATTATTAATTTTTTAATTGTTTTTTTTTTTTTTAATCTTAGCTCCATTATTTTACTTTAGCCGAATCCATAATTTGACACTGCTATCCATTAAAAATGAGAATCGGGCCTTTCACAATGGAAGAGAATGTTGCTCATTAGCAACTCTGTTTCCCATAAAACTCCTTTTAAACTTTGCTTATTAAGTCAGTAGAGTTTTTTTTAGGCTGTTTAATCAAAACAAGCAACAAAGCAAGCCCCAGGCAGACTGAAACAAAGGGTTATAAATACACAACTAAACAAGCACCACCTGGACACAAAAAGGAAACAATCAACCAATGACAAGACAGAGAGACTCACATGACAAGACACAGACAACAGAAACAAACATGGAGCACATTGTCTACACAAGGGAGCAGAAACGTCACAGTTGTCCCCTTGTAACCCGGCAAGCATGAGTCCTGACAGACATATGTTAAATGCAAGATTTTCATACTAAAACAAAATTGTCTTTACACAAAATATGGAGTAAAATTGTATTTAACAACAAACTTTTTAAACTTAAAAGTATCTGGATATCCATACAGCCCAATTTTGTTTTTGTTACAGACTAAAGTTACAGTCCAGGTCACTAGGGTCTGTTGGAGCCTATGCCAATGCACATAGGGCGAGTGGCAGGGGTACATCCTGGACAGGTCACCAGTCGATCGCAGTGCTACACACACACTCACACTCATTCCTAAAAGCAATTTATAATCACCAATCAACCTAATGTACATGCTTTGGGACTTTGGGAGGAAACCAGTATACCTGGAGGAAAACCCAACACAGGTGCAGGAAGAACATGCAAACTCCACACAAAAAGATCCCTTGCTTGGGAATCGAACCCACAACCTTCTTAATGTTAATGTGAGGCGATCATGCTAACCACTATGCCACTGCGCCGCCCGAAGGGAATTCAAATGTGTTTTTTTCATGTCACACTACAGTGTATAAAAATAACCAAAGCTGACTTTGTATTGTGCTACCTTTAAAAATCAATTGTGCCACTATCAGCACACTAGGCTGAAATTGTAGCCTAGTTGCTTTATTAATTTCTTTTTAGAAACTGCTTTATTTCTGGTGCCTATGTAGGGGTCACTGGGAATAAGAAAGAAAAATACAACCAGAAAAATTAACTAGCTAAACATCACCATGGGAGCAACAATCAGCATTAATGTGCCTTCAAAATGCAAACATATAGCTATTGTTTAGTTTGTGCAATGTCAGCTGTAAAAATAAATCAGAAATAAACAAACAGCTTTTTTGTTACTTGTTGCAGTAGGACACCAGTCCTCTGACTAAATAAACTGCAGTTTAAATAGACATATACTGTAACTAATGAAAAAAACTGCAACTCAATTATGCTTGTGGAAAGTGAAGATGGAAAAGGGTTAATAAAAAGCTTTAACTTTAATGCTTTGAGAGTAATTATCCATATGGCATGCTGGCCCTGTGTGCATAGGGGGACTGTGAGATTTCTTGTTAAATGCTGGTCTAGTAGCAGGGTGAATTGCATCATTGCATTACTGCAGGTGTTTCTTTGTATAAAAGTAAAAATTGAAAGGATTGAAGCTGAAGCCTAATTTAGTTTGATCTCAGAAGGATTGCCTTTATTATTGCAAGACATTGCAGCACATTAACATCCTCTTTATCGCACAACCCAGCTTTGGTAAGGTTTGTTTTTGTCTTTTTCAATTTACACTATATTGCCAAAAGTTTGTAGTCACTTGAGCATCACAGTATTAGTGAGATCAGACACTAATGTCAGGTAAGGTGGGTCTGGGGTGCAGTCAGCATTCCAGTTCATCCCAAGGCTGTTTAATGGTGTTAAGATCAGGACTTTGTGAACACTGGTGGTTTTTTTCACACTAATAATAACCCAGCCACCCGGGTTCGGGAATAAGCGGGTATAGAAAATAAATGAATGAATAAATGAATAAATAATCCAGCATGTGTCATTAAGATAATATGTCACGCTGGAACAGTGTTGGAGTCTCTTGGTTCCAGTGAAAAAATAATGTAATGCTACAACATACAAAAACATTCTAGACAATTATGTGCTTCCATATGTTTTAGAGAGGAACCACATACGGATCTGATGATCAGGTGACCACAAACTTTTTCTAATATATAATGTTTATTTTTATCCTATAATAACAAAATGCTGGTTTACTGTAGTACTGAAGTAATATTAACTGTCTAATGTATTCGTTAGCACACTTTCAGACTTAAAGCTGTCAAATCAGAGTGCATTACAGAAACATGAGTTTTACTAAAACTGACTTTTACTGTTTAACTTCAACATCAAATTGATATGCAGTATTTGAGGCTTTAAGACAGAATGATAAAATATGGAATAAGAATGAGATAATAAAGCAGTTGTGCTAAATTACATTCAGTGAACAAATTCATGCAAATATATTTGCAAATTTTTTAAAATTAAAGGAAGCTTTTTTCCCTTCGATTTAAAGAATTATTCAGATTAATTTCTTACATGTAATTTTACTTGCTTTGAGATGTATCTACATACTGTCAGCAGGACAAGTGCATAAACCCAATAGGATATCCATGACTATTAACATTATACAAGGGGCTAAACAGAATGTTATCAGGGTGTGGACATTTTAAAAGCCTTATGGTCTATATCTGGATCTTGCATCCCAGGCTCTCTGGTGTTGTTTTTCAACATGTGTGCCTATTAGTGATGAGAATTTCGTCTCATTTTACCGAACCTGAGCTGTGATTCTTGCTCGGCAAATCTTTTTTTCACTGTTCTTATTATTTCTCTGTTTTTTTAGTTTATAATTAGCACACCTCACCTTTTATCTGACAGGTTATAGAGTTGACAAGACTTTAAACTGAACCAGTCCAGTCTAAGCCGAAACAAGAATTGATTGATTATTTCATCTCTGCAAGTCCTTGCATTTGAGTTGTTTGTGAATCATGTGATAACCTAGTGTGCTTACCCAATGCTTAAAAGAGAACCTGTTCTCCCCGAGCCACATCAAAGTTCAAAATGAAGAAATTATTATGCCTATTCAGCTTCACACCAATTCTGGCTTTTGTCCATTAGTCTGGGTATGATGGGCACCTCGTACCTCTTACCATCAATATTCTAATGCAGTGCAAGTTTATTTGAAATGAAATGTCTACAGTTACGTACAGTATACGGTAATGGTTCCCCTGAAGGCTTAACCTGCTACTTTGTTGTCCTGCATTACTTTATCCATGCCTGTTCAGAACTTCAGAATACTGCAGACAAGCCCTTGCTGGGACACACCACTAATTAAGGTTGGATTAGTTGCACAGTTTTGAGTTTCCTATAGTATTCATCTCTTGAGGAAGCATAATTACATACATAATCTTAAATGACCTTATTATACCATAATTTTACTTATTTATTTATTAATTCATCTTCTATACAAGCCTATTCCCTAATTCGGGGTCATGGGCGGTCTGCCCGAGCCTATCCCAGCGCACATTGAACAAGAGGCAGGGGGTATGCTCTGGACAAGTTGCAAGTCTATCAAGGGGCCAACACACAGACACACTCTCAATACTTTGGCAATTTAGAATCGCCAATCAACCTAATGCACATATTTTTGGACTGTAAGAGAAAACCAGAGTACCTGAAGGAAACCCACACAATTGTGGGGAAAACATGCAAACTCAGCAAAAAAAAAGACTCAAACCCATGACCTTCTCGCTGTGAGGCGAACCTGCTAACTACTACGCCACCGTACCACATTTTTTATAACATAATGAAGCATATTACAAGTCAATTTAATCAATAATGAAAGTGTTCATTTTATATGACGGCATTGTCCAGGCTTATGAAATACATTGAAATGAGATAAACATAATAAAATATAACAGATTGAAAGAAAAATAATTTTTACATAAAAGACCATAATTTTAATGACTTCTTTGACAGGAATCATGTGAATAATTTCAATTTCAGACTCCCGTTGGGTTCAAGTACAGAAATGACAACTGCTAAAAAAGATTGTGCTTCATAAAGCCTCTTGTGCAATTTAAGAAAGAAAGTGAGAGAAGAAGATTATAGAAATGTAGAGTGGTTCAGTGTGTTTCTGCTGCTGTTTGCTCTAGGCTGTGTGTATTTGTGTGTGTGTGGAGATGAAGATGGAGGACACTTCCTTCTTTAGAGCTTTTTTCTTTCTCCTTTTTACCTTCAAGGCTGAGATAAAACAGCAGGAGGAACAGACCGACCGCTACCAATGACGTAGACATTTTCCACAGAGTTACACACTGTCTGCTGATCTACCAAGTCTCAGGAGACCTTCTGCAGCTGCAGACAGACTAATGAACGAATACTGATGAAAATATATGACGCAGTGCCGATTTTATAAATGTAAAGTAAAATACCATATAAATACAATAAGAGATTGTGATCATATGTATTATCAACATATGATAATATTATTGCATACAGCAAAATTGCATTTGTGATTCATTTATTCATTTTGTTTACCCACTTATTTCAATTAGGGTCATGGAATCTGCTGGAGGATATCATTCGTCAAAAGGCATGGGTCACCATAGGCAGGTTGCCAGTCCTTTGCTGGGCCACATATAGACAAACAATCACACACACTATCTCACACTCACTTCTATTGGAATTTAGAATCACCAATCAAACACAGATGTTTTTGGCCTGTGGGAGGAAACTGGATTAATCAGAGTACAAGGACAGGGAGAAGATGAAATTTCTTAAATAGATTTTTATATATTATAAAAGCTGTGGCTTAACTTAAATTTTTACACACTGTATGTTAATTGTCTGTGAAGAATGATTATAGCAGTTTGTGTGTGTGTGTGTGTGTGTGTGTGTGTGTATATAGATGTACATTACATGCTCAGTGAAGTCCAAAGGCACTCGTCTGGCCAAGCCTGTTGTATCTCTGAGCCTCATGTGCCTGGCTTTCCTGACAGGAATAAACCGTGTAGTGGAGTATCGAAATCACTGGAGCGACGTCATAGCTGGCTTTATCATTGGTGCGTCCATTGCTATCTTTATGGTAAGATTGCACATTTGCAATCATTTTACTTTTCTTTTAATATATTTTATTTCTTATATTCAAGAATGTTTTTAATTTTTCTCAGTATATTTAATTTAGGATATTTATTCATTCATCTTCTATACCCGCTTTTCCCCGAGGCTCGAGGTCACAGGGGAGCCAATCCCAACGCACACACAACCACACACTCACACATTCACTCCTATGGGCAATTTATAGTCACAAATTAACCTAATGCACATGTTTTTGGACTGTGGGAAGATACCGGAGTACCTGGAGGAAACCTACGTAAGCACGGGAAGAACATGCAAACTCTGCACAGAAAGACCCCGAGCCTGGGATAGTCTTATTCATATTAAATTTAAAAAGTATTTATTATAGTTATTAGCTATTTTTTGTAACTAATTCCCAAGAAAAATAAATCTTGTGTTGTAATTTTTGTGTTAAGATATGTCACATAATGTGGATGCCACAATATTAAATTAGTTAGATAAATAAAATGGACACTATCCCAGATGTGCTCAATTAGATTCAGGTGTAACGGGTGGCCTTGCAGGAACTGCTGACACACTTCAGCCACATGAGGTCTAGCATTGTTTTTTATTAGGAGGAACCCAGGTTCAACCTCATGGGTCTGCGAATCTCATCGTGGTACCTAATGGCAGTCAGGCTACCTCTGGAGAGCACATAGACCTTGTAACCTGGTCAGGTTCAGCCCAAATGCTGACAGAGACACAATCTGGTGCAATGACAGTCAGGCAGCATGTTTTAGACATATGAGACACTTTTTTGCATGCAGTACAAATAATGTGCAAAAATAATGGTTGTGTTAGATGTTCTACAAAAATATTTCAAGCAAGTGTCTCAAGGAAGAATACATGCCTTTAATCTTCAAGCATCTTGATCCTGCTACAAATCCTAAGATCATTATTACAACATGGATTTGATTTAAGCAGGGATGCTGACCGTGCATTTCCATTTTATCTGTAGAATTGATCGTACTACACAGCCCAAAGAGGTTCAGTTTTATCACTACACACCAGCTTCAAACTGTTCTCACAAAGTTAGGAGCATTGAATTGTCCAAATTGGCTTGGTATGCTGAAGCATTCAGTGTTCCATTTACCATCTCCACCAAAGTTTATGCTTGACACTATGCAGTCAGACAGGTACCATTTTTCTGGCAAGGGCCAAACCCAGACTTGTCCTTCAAATAGAAAAGTGCGATTTGACACTCCAGAGAACACATCTCCATTGCTCCAGAGAGTCCAGTGGCGGTGTGCTTTACCCTAGTGCATCTGACGCTTTGCATTGCAATTGATGATGTATGGCTTGGATGCAGCTGCTGGGTCATGAAAGCCAAAGTTTGAAGGTCTGCAGCGATTGACCACAGAAAATTGGCGACCTTTTCGCACTATGTGCCTCAGCATCCACTGACCCCGCTCCGTCAGTTTACTTGACCTACAACATCATGGCTGAGTTGCTGTCGTTCCCAAACACTTCCATGTTCTAATAATACTGCTGATGGTTGACTGTGGAATATTTAGGAGCGAGGACATTTCATGATGGAATTTATTTACCTCCTGAGAGAGATTAGTTATTTCACAAATGTTTGTAAAAACTGTCTGCATGCCTAGATGCTTGATTTTATACACCTGTGGCCATGGAATTGATTGGAACACCTGGTTCCCATCATTTGCATGGGTGAGCGAATACTTTTGGAAATATAATGTATCTTAACCACATGCATGCACATGTTTCCTCCCACAGTCCAAAAACACGTACATTTGGTTAAGTGGGGACACTAAATTTCCCATAGAAGTTACCATGAGTGTATGTTGTTGTTCATCTATGCGCAGGCCCTCTGATAGACTAGCGACCTGTACAGTGTATCACTGCCTCTCGTCCTATGGGAGCTGGGATAAGATCCAGCTGACCATCGTGACCATGATTCATGGAATAAGTGGGTAAAGATAATTAACAAAGCTGTTTACCAGACATTTGAGTACGAAATATGGTGAGAAAATAATTGACTCACGTCCTGCACATTTGTAGATCATTCGCTCAAACAAAAGTCGAAACCAAAAATAATAAATGGACTCAACCCACCTTTCATTTGATAATCTGCTGATAACCTCATTAACACCGACTATCAAAATAAATCAACAGGGCATATAACCCTGCTGTGCTCTTGGATTAGATTCCATCCCAATTATCTTTTTTTTTTTACATTCACAGTATTGGCACCTTACATTTATCTTATTTATGCAACTGAGCAACTGGGGGTTAAGGGCTCCAATGTGGTAACTTAGCGGAGCTGGAAATCAAACTCACTATTGTCACCTCAGCTGCTTAGCTATCTGCTTAGCTTAACTCCACCCCCTAATTTTTCATTAGTTATCTTTCAGAATCAATTTAATAATTCCTTGGCAACATCTCTGTCTTTCTGTCATTTCTTCAAGCATCGCTTTTTACTAAGCGATTTGCCAAGTGAGACAGTATATATGTAAATGTTTACTAGGTTATCCCTCTCATCCATATCCACTGTGCAGTTTTATTGTAAGTAAATAAATTGCTCAAATATTTCTAGGTACGTGATGTGGGCCAGCATAGGGGTTTATGCCAAAACAACCAAAGGTCAGTGTGTACAGGGTTCAGGTATGTGTAAAGTGTAGAAGCTGTTGTCTGTGTGATTTATGCTGAGAATAAATAACATTTGGTTTTTGAAAGAAAGTGCATGTTTTCTCGAGACTGGGATTTAGGCTGAGGGGTCAGGAAAGAGGCAGAGAACAAACTTAAGTTTTCCACAATTATAATATCAATTTATATAAATGAACCAAAATAATCAAACTAAATCTACAAACCTAAATACATGCTGAAGTTAAGTTTTGATGATTTATTATCAGTGATTCATTTTTGGTACTAAGGAAGCTGTTTTTTAGTTTAGTTTAGTTTGTTTTTTTGACCAAAAAAAGAAAAGTTAATCTGCATCTAAGGTGGCATGGTGGTGTAGTAGTTAGCACATTCGCTTTACAGCAAGAAGGTCATAGGTTTGTTGCCTCCGGGTACTTTGGTTTGCTCCTACAGTTTGAAAACATGTACATTAGGTTAATTGGTGTTTCTAAATTGCCCATAGGAGTGAAAAGCATGTGGTTGTTTGTCTATGTGTGGCCCTGCAATGGACTGGTGACCTGTCCAGGGTGTACCCCTGCCTCTCGTCCTATGTCTGCAGGGATAGGCTCCAGCAGACCCCTGTGACTCTGAGTTTGAAAATAAGTTTTAAAGTTTCTTAAATCTGAGACAGTGAATTTAAAATTATAAAAAAGGTCTACAGAAAATAATATTTCTGGCTACTGGCTCAATAATAAATAAGTGATTTCTTTTATTTGTCTCTTAATTTTGTAATTCTTTTAAAATGTTCCATTTTAAAAGGAGAAGCATGATTACAACATGAACAGCTCTCTTGTACTGAAACAGCTTTTATTTTCTAATGATTGTATTGAGAATAATAATAATAACTGCTGTGTCTTTGTGAAGCTGACCATAGGGCTTTGTGCTGTGCTCAATTTTAAACAATCTTTTATGATCTATTGGAGCAATGCCTGCATTGTCCCTGCTTTAGTAAAAATGTTGTTTATGTCTGGGTAATGAATGATTTTGCTGTGGGACATGCAAGGCTTCGTCTAGGGCAACTATTCATGTGAGAAAAGCATGCAAGTTATATGAACCATTATGTAAGGCCTTTCCACTCACAAACTGCCACTGGGCCTCTTTGAAGGTTTAAAAAGCTTGCCTTATATCTGTTTTTTGAAGGTGGTTTGTGTAGTAAAGAACTTCAATGGGAAATCTTTCTTGGGAGAATTGCCGCCTGAGGAGAATGTTTCCAACGATCCAATGCTTGGAGAGCCCAGGATGGAGAAATACATTGTCTCACAGGTAAAGTATTGATAAATTAATGGTTTGCTGTATCCTCATAAAAACAGGTGGTACTGATTTGTGATGTCAAATGCTAAAGGGTAGATGGGTAATTTCATTCCAAATTTTATTTATTGAAAAAAATTAACACTTAACTTATGTAACCCTGTTTTGGCACAGCTGTCATGTATATCATCTTGTGACATTTTCTCGTCACAGTGGAACTTAATGTCGATGCAAATTAAAGAACTAAAACTGTATTACCTAATGCCTGGAGGTGCAGGCTCCCCTCTGGTCAACACAACTCTATGCTGGTTTTGTAGGCGTCTAGTAAGGTATATGGTGCTGTTAGAATTGTTCTTATTTTCTTATTGTTAAATTTACATAATTTACATAAGAGTTGTTTTTGGATTGATTTTGTGGTCTGAATTCCTCCTACCACTTCCTTTGTTACTTGCTGTGAGATATTTTATATTCGTAGGTACAGTTTAAAAAGAAATTAAAAAGCATAATTTGTTTTAACAGGATTTCAGTAATTAGGTTTTAAGGCATTTTTTCCTTAAATAATATAAGAGATGGCACAAAATAGTGGGCAGCGCAGTGGCATAGTGGTAAGTATGGTCACCTTACAGCAAGAAGGTCATAGGTTCAATTCCTGGGGAAGTTTGCATGTTCTCCCTTGCGCTTACATGGGTTTACTCTGGGTTTCCTTCCACAGCCAACATACTACATTAGGTACAATCTGTACATTAGGTTGATAGGTAATTCTAAATTGCCTATAGGAGTGAGTGTGCATGTATGGGCCTGCGATGGACTCCTGTGCAGCATTAATTATGGAGGTGTTAAAGGTTATAAACAGCTTTTCTGACCCTAGTCTTTATATCTATATCCTAGGAACTGAGAATGTTTACTTTTCTATTACACACCTAAAAAAATTTAAATAAACAATGTTTGGGTGGTTTTTTTTTTGGTAAACGGATAGGACAGTAAGTAAGGTGCAGGAGAAAGGGGCGGATTGAATCTGCAATAATATACTAATGCGCTAATGACAACGCTGTCTACTACATTCTTCAAAGAAAACTTCTCTAACATTACGTAAGTGACCTCAATACCCTAAATAAACAATTTCCTTCAGGCTTTCTGAATGATTGCAGACCAATGACACGTAAATGTGCATGTTGCATCACAGGCTGGGTGATGTCCTTAACCTAGGTGATGAAATCAACTTAACTTGCCATGTTCAGAGCTGGAGAAAATCTGCCTATGACTCTAAGAACACTGTCAAGCAAGGCAGTGGAACCATTTCCATTTAGAGTGTTCTTACAAGGGGGACAATTGCATCAAATGGACAATAGATCATGTATTGTCGAATCTTGTGTGGAGACCCTCCTTTCCTGAGCCAGGGCATTGAAAATGGGTCATGGATAGGTATTCCAGCATGGGATTGACCCAATACACAAGGCATCAAATATAAAAAAAATGAAATTAGATTATTTTTTAACCCAGTCTCTCTTTCGTCTCTTCTATCTTGTTCCAAACAATAGTTTCAAACAATAGATAATTGCATCAAGGTGAATGTCTAAAGTATAGCTTATGTGAATTAGATTTTCTGCACTTCCACCAGAGCATGATAAATCTGAGTTAATGACTCAAAAGCCATATAGCATTATTCCTCAAGTGAGTGCATATGTGTATGTAGGTTCGCAACCGTACCACAAAGAGCCAATAAAAAAGTGAATTTTAACTCAGTATTAACTTTATCTCAGGACCAAGACATCCTTATTTACCCTCATTTAATTAAATGTCAGAAATGTATAACTCAAAGGGCTGTGCATTGTTCATTAGGCTAGTAAAAAAAGCAGCTCTTAGTCTGTACTCCTATTATGAATAGATCGATGTGACTTCCCCAGAGTCATTTTGGATTCATATAAGGGTGAGCGAAAGGGCATTTAGAGGAAGCAGCAGGCAGTACATCAAGATTTTACTAGTGCCAAAGACAAACTGTTTGTCTTCAGTACATGACTAGCATTCAATCCGCAATGCGTTACCTCAAACGTTGTTTATCCTAAATGTGTCAACTCTGCACTATGTATTTGAAAGCAAGTATAGAAGACTGAATCCCCTGTTATACAGCTGAACAGTTGGGTCAGTGGCACAGCAGTGGTGGCTTCATGTTGCTTGGAATCAAATCCGGGTCTCCAAGTTGGTAGTCCAAAACCTTAACCTACCAATTTCTTTACTACTGAATGTTTAACTTATTGCTATATACTTGCACCCCTGAAGGTATATTTCTTAATCCAACAAAATTCACTGTTTACAAATTCATTTAAATAATGAATGATAAAATATATGTTTCACTGTATTCATAGCTATTTATTGCAAGTACACTGCTGCTGCCGCCTTCATACAAACATTAATTCGATATTGCACTGACTGCATTGACCTCGCTTGAACAGTTAAAATTGGTTCTGCACTTTTTTTAACAGGAACACGTAATCAGGAAGACATGCCACTGGATCCCTGTGCAGTTCTGAGTGAACTTTAAAGTATTGTTGATAGCCTACAAAGACCAGAATAATTTAGCAGCTCAATATATTTCTGATTTTTTTTAAAGCCACACCGTTCCAAATATTCAACTTTAGGTTTTTACTCACTATTCTCAAATCTAGGTTTTCTATTTTTGAATCACATCTTAAGACCTTTTTGTACAATTAGATTTTTAATACAGTGTAATAATGATTTTTACATTTATTTTCTGTTTTAATTAAAGTGTGCTTTAAAATAAACCTGATAAACTTAAGGATTAAATTTTCTTTTTCTCTCACATTATGAACTTTTGTTATGCATATTTCTATTGATGATTTAATAATTTGTTATCTAAATATGAATAATAAAAGGTCATAAGGGTTAAAAATCCTTTAATTGGCCAAGAAAGCTAATAACAGTTTAAGTTGTTCAACATCCTGGTTAGGGCCATAAATATTTAAAGTATACAATCGATGTAAAAATAAAAAAAACGGACCAGCATGTAACTATGTAATAAAAAGTTGTGTAATTAAATTAGTGTGCTATATTAATTAACAAATGATATATAAATGAAAAGTCTAGTGTGTAGATTAGGACATCAGCTATGGAACAAGTAATGTGCAGTATGCGAATTAATTTTCTGTTTTGTTGATCATGTTTTTAGAGTCCCATTACCTACGCCGAGGTCACATGACGGCGACATCATCAGAAGGTCCCAATCGTTTTCTTGTTGACCAACAAGTGCAATGATATTGGGATTTTTAAAATCTTAAATTACTGCAGCACTTAAATCCAGAACAAACCCAGATATTCCTTATCCTGTTCTTTAACCAAATGTAGTACATTTTCCTATTTTTATAAAGATGACTTGTTTCTATCAGCGTTCCTAAATTCACAGCACCAGGAAGTAACATTGCAGCGCAACAGTACTGTTTGTGTAGTGCATTTTTTTGCTGTCCTTCTGACTAACTGGATGTTAGTCTGTGTGTTGATATGCTGTATGTTACATTACATCTTTTAATAAGTAAAATAATAAGGAAAATAATTTATTTTACTGTCCTTAAATAAGGTAATGAGTGTTGCATAAACAAACTCGTCTGAGCAATACTTTAAGTTAGGATCAGTCTTTTTACTGTACACTTGTTATATGTCTTGTTTGTATTGTTGTCAGTGTCTGTAATGACTGATATTATTTTCTTGTTTTTAATGAGATTACGTTACATTAAGGAATAAAGCATAATGGGTGTGTCCTGTTATGGAAAGTATTTGGTGTGTTTATTAGCTGGTTTTTGTATCTTTCTGTTACCATTCTCATTAAAATAGATCTCAAGTTGTTCAGTTTTTGCTTATTCTGCTTATACTGCAGACGTTTGTTTAAATTAATGAACAGACCCCATCTTACTACTTGTTTTTATAGATATGTTAAAGAACACACCTAAAATAATAATTTCCTTTTAAACGTAAAATTTTGTTCACTGTTTTGTGTTTATTTTTATTTTTATTTACATCATTTGGCAGACACCCTTATCCCGAGCAACATACATTTGCGTTATTTCTACAACTGATACGTTGGGGATAAGGGCCTTACGCATAAGCCCTGCAACTTGGGGTACTGGAAATCGTATCCACAATCTTTTAGTTAGCAATTCAGCACCTTAACAACAAACTCCATTTCTTTTAAAAGTAGTAGCTTATATTGTGGCTGAAGCTTGTTATGGTTGCCAAGAATGCTCAAAGCTAACCTTCCTTAAAGACTGACGCATCCCAACTCCTTCCAACATATTTTGTTGCACCTTTTTTCACGTGAATTATCAGTCATATAAATCCCTGTGTAAGTTGTTGTACCGTTAATGGTAACAGTGCAGTGGGAACTACTGTCTAACAGCCAAAAATTTATCCACACCTTCTGTCCAATCAAATTCAAGAATGTTAGAGAGTTGTAATAAAAAGACATTTGTATGCCAATACAGCTTAAAGATGTTGTGTACTTCAACTGTCTGTTTCGGAATGTGTTAACAAGGCAACATTGTCAGACAGATTAACGTCAACATTTCCTTCAGTGTGAAAGGAGTAAGGCTCAGATTGATTTGGGTGTCATTGTGAGAGACAATGGCTCAGCCAAGACCAGCACATTTAATTGACAGGGAATTAAAAAACTCACAAAAGATAAGACACACTTAGACTTCAGATGCCCAGTCGCTTGGCATGTTTATGTCTTTCATATGGTCTACATAAACACAAGACGATATAGTTTTTATCACTGAAGCATTGTCAGGACCATCTGCACTTTACCTGTAAATGAGATCTTTACCTTTGAGAGAGATCTTGCTGTGACAAAGCTTTTCATCCTTCTCCATCCCAGATGTGTCACACTTACATCCAGCAAGACCAGCACATATTTTATTGGTCCATTGCAGTCTAACAACATTAACAACCATTTCAGTATAACAACATCATTATGTTCACCTTAAAAAAATGGTTTGTGTAAAGATCACTGAAAGAAATCTTTTGTCAGTAAGAAAACAGTAGATGTTTGAAATAGTCACATCCATAATCAATATCCCAAAAAAACCTAAATTAGGTCAAATAAAGCAAGAAAATAAAATAGAAACAGAAAGGGGAACACACTATGTTCTCCTGAACACAGTATTTAACTATATTTAAACCCAACACATACTGTGTATATTTTCTACTGAAATTACACATGCATTTCTTAAATAATCAGTCTTATATAATAATAATAAATAAAATAATCTCTAAAATAATATATTAAATAATCTCTTACATAACAGCATGTTTTTTATTAAATCCATTTAACATAAATTAATATAAATTTAGTCAAGACTGAATTAATTTATTTAAAATGATGCAAAAAACATTTCCATTTACAGCATTTGGCAGAGGTCCTTATCCAGAACTACTTACATTTATCTCATTTGTGCAACTGCACAATTGAGGGGTTAAACGCTTCGCTCCAGGGCCCAGCGGAGGCAGCTTGATAGTGCTATAATAATCAAATACAAAATATTTATATTGGAAGTCCAACACCTTAACTATTGAGCTACCACTTCATTACCAAGAGAACAATTTTTATCACTCTTTCTGCATAGAATGTTTTAACAAAATGAGAAACTGTGCGTGCATGTGTGTGTGTCTATTTATATTTAAATAATTAAATTTGCCTTGTCTTAATTATTTATTCCTCTTTTACCTCAAACACTCACATCAAGTACAATGTATCTTATAAATTAAATAAGTTGGCCCATGGGGCAGCGCGGTGGCGAAGTGGTTAGGTGTCGTAGCACCACAACAAGAAGGTCCTGGGTTCGAATCCCGTGCTTGGGGTCTTTCTGTGCAGAGTTTGCATGTTCTACGAGCTTCCTCTGGGTACTCCGGTTTCCTCCCACAGTCCAAAAACATGTGCATTAGGGTG
>JAOTQW010057947.1:0-17549 GCA_026260075.1 Sisor rabdophorus
ATTTAGAGTCACCAATCAACCTAATGTACATGTTTTTTGGACTGTGTGAGGAAACAGGAGTACACGCAAGAAAGAGAACATGCAAACTTGCACAGAATGACCCACAAACCCAACCAGGGACCTTCTTGTTGCGAGGCGAGCGTGCTAAGCACGAATCGATCACGTTCGATTTCCGGGCAAAGAGTGTTTTTGTGTGGAGTGCATGTTCTCCCCATGCTTGCATGGGTTTCCTCGGGGTACTCCGGTTTTCTCCCACAGTCCTAAAAATGTACATTGGGTTGCTTCTAAATTGCCTACATCTGTGTGTGGCCCTGCGATGGACTGGCGACCTGGCCAGGGTGCTCTCTTGGGGTCTATGCCTATCCCAGCAGAAGTAAACCCTGGACAGGTCACCAGTCTATTACAGGGTCACACAAAACACAACCACACGCATTTACACTCACTCTTATGGGCAATTTAGAATCAACAATTAACCTAACTTTTAGTCAGTCTCTTGCTTGTGGTGTCTATCTGTCCTGTTGATCCTGTGTTGTGTTCATTTGTGTTGCACCATGGGTTCTTGGAAAAACAATGTTTCATTTTACTGTGCACTGCATCTGCTCTATATAGATAAAATGACAATAAAGCTTGACTTGACTTAATGCACATGTTTTTGGACTGTGGAAGGGGAACCAGAGTACTTGGGGGAAACCCACACAAGGATAGGGAGAACATGCAAACTTTGAACAGAATCGAACCCATGACCTTCATGCTGTCTTTTCTTTCCACCGAGTACTCTGGTTTCCTCCCACAGTCCTAAAACATGTACATTAGGTTGATTGGTGACTAAATTGCTCATAGGAGTGAATGTGTGTGGTTGTTTATCTATGTGTGGCCCTGCGATGGACTGGCGACCTGTCAAGGGTGTACTCCTGCCTCTCACTCAATGTGTGTTGGTATTAAGTAAGTGAATGTCAGCTGGAAAAAGAGCGAGTCTTTTTTCGTCCACCTGAAGGCGAGGTAGAACAATAAACTTACAACTTTAAGCTAAGCTACAAACAATGCAAATCTTCATTAGCAAAATCTGCTGCTAAAATGTCTGATTTAAAAATTTTTACAAACTTATAAAAATGACACACATCGTACAGTAGATTATTGTAATAAACAGTATTTTAGTAATCGTTTCATGTGTAGATAAACTGTACTGTGGAGCACAGTTATGAACATAAATTTCAGACACACAGACAAACGAAATCCAACCCACAAAAAAAACGGCATGAGAATGCATGCGGCATGAGATCCAAGGTAAAATAAGTCTCAGTTTGTAGAGCACAAGATAAACATGTTTTTTAGGTTTGACTTTTAAAAAACAAACACATTTAGCTTAATAAATGGTACGAAAAGCACAATAAAGCTTCACAAAAAATTAATAAATGTGTTTATCTATTCACCACTGTCAGGACACACACACACACAAACACACACACAGTCAGATTTAACAAGTATTAAATAGTTTATTCATTTATCTTCTATACCTGCTTATTCCCGAACCCGGGGTGACAGGGGTCTGCTGGAGCCTATCCCAGCACACAAAGAATGCAGTTCAAAAGGCAGGTGGTACACCCTCGACAGGTCAACAGTCAAACGCAGGGCATTAAAGTGTTTTGTCTGGCTTATTTGATTGAGCAATATTTTAAAAATGATCAATAAAGTTTTTTCAAATTGTACAGAGACATGGATTTAAATGTTTGTTTTTTAATGGCATTTTGATTGAAAAATGAATCTGGATTTTTTTTTCCCCCAAATGATTTTTTTCTCCAAACCATCCTGACATACATCATTCTAAACAAATATGTAAATATTTACCAATGACTTAAGCACTAAGAAAAGATATTTATTTTTTGTTAAAATACTTTTAGATCTTTTAAAACAAAGACAGAATGTAGGAATGATTTAAATGAGTAAAGACGAATGGAGTATCACACACATTTTCTACAGCATGATAGCGATCATGTGTTAAAATCCAATCAGATAAAAAGTTACATTAGTATGCTTTATAAATGAAAAGGTGACATTTCTTTTTCCCTCCCCCTTCTCCTATTTTTAAAATCCATTTTTATCAAGTTTATTTATTCTTCGATGACACACAAGTAAAGTTAATCATTATGCTGTACAAACGAGAGAAAAATTATGAAATTAAATTAAATAAACAACAGTATAAGTTAGTCTAAAAATTCTAAAGTATAAAAAATTAAATAGGATTCAATGGAGTAAAAAAACAATAAAGCTCAAATCATATATGTAAGACACCTTTCTCAACTCTTAACTTCAGTCTAAATATCAAAAATAAAAAAATAATGCTGTTGGAGGATTGCAAACATACAAGACAATATACAAGATTAGGGCTTGTATCCACAAAAAATACTGATCGTGTGTCAGTCCTAATTTAGCTAATTTGGTCTTAAGTGTTAGTTTGCAAACCTGTCAGATGTTACAAGTAAAGAGGACACTTAAGTAACTAGAACCAGGTAAACAGTAGAAACTTTTGATGGTAACTTTCAAAAGAACATCACAAAGGTGTTATGACTGTTGTAAATCTTGTCAGAAACACACTCACTTTACCATCAAACAGAAAACAACTTTACTGCCAGCTATGATTGCTTCACCCTCAATTAACAAAAAAAATAATAAATAAAAATATATATATAAAAAATGCTTGCTTAATTAGTGAAAACTAAATACATGTTCTGTATATTAATTTTTGAAATAAAATGAAAATCACTGTGTGCATAGGAATGCCGACATAATTCATAGCTAAGAAGAAAACTGAGATAAAATCTTTTGTAAATATGGGCTCAGACACTTCAGATGGGTTAAGACAAACAGTTTTTTTAATCTTACTGGCAACCAATTAGCAGACTAAAACCTGTGTAATGTGTTTTTATTTAAAAATCTAGCCGCTGCGTTCTAAATCATGTTATGTTGTGAAATGGAAGATTCTGGGGACATCTGTCACACTGAAATAAAACAAAAGGACAGCAAAAAACTTTTGAGAAAATCAACAAAAAACAAATTAAAAAAAATTGTTCTAACTAAATAAATAAGACAAATAAATAAACAAATGTAGCTTTGGTTAAGTGATGAACCAGGAAGTTTTCTTACTTATAAAATAATAATATGTAACAAACATGACTGACTCACAAAAAAACTGAATCTGAGGTACAGTGCAAAATATTTAAAGCCTATAATAAACCCTCTGGTTGTTCAGAAAAGCAGCATCAATCTGTTAATTTCCCCCTCAAAATATTTAGTCTTTATTATCCAACATGTAATTACAATCATTAATTTTTTTTCCATAAGTAATGGAAGGAAATTTTTGTTGTTAGCTGCGACTGCTCTGTTCTATACTTTTGCCCAGTCGTTGTGTTTCACAGTCCAAAACAAACGGGACAAGTTGATTGTATACCAGCGCGAGAGAGTCATTTAAGTCCTGCCTTAGCGTCTGCATTAAACTGCTATTTGCTAAAGACCCTTTGATAAAGTCCGCTCGTTCTTGATGATCTGAAGCCAGCAACAGGCGCAACTGGTGAACCTGTGAACCAGTGTTTTACAAAATCTTTAAAATGTATAACTGGAACAAAAAAAAACATTTATTGCATTGACAAATCAATTATTTTTATATAAAGTTTATATGTGATTTGATACATATAAATTTAATTTTTCGCTCTTACCTGTGCAGACAGTTTACTTGTTTGCGCTCTAAGACACATCAGCTCGTGGGCTTCAGAAAAATTCACACTAGCCTAAGAAGGTTAAATAAAAAAATTGCAGTTTACATTTGTAAGATTTTAAGTGTTACATTTTGGTTTTGAAGTGCACCGACTAGGGGGTTTATGTGAGATGTTGAAAGTGTTTAAATAATTTTTTCTCACTAACTTCATGTCTGCATTTATCACATCTGTATTCGTCCTTGCCCAATTTCTACCATCTTTTTACTATGTTCACAGCAACTTAGTCTGTCCTGTCCGCCTTGTCCCATAAAAACCATTATCCATCCCTCTGATGCACTCATTCCTATTCCTGCCCCACCTCGCCACTCATAAAAAGAACTTCAATATCTTCAACTCTGCCTTTTACACCTTGATTTCTATTTTTGGTAACATAAATAAACGATAAGAAAATCTAGTACCAGACTGGGGCTTTGTCTACACAAATATAATAGCTGGTAAGATGAAGCATTAAACCTCAAGATTTGGGTTTTTTTGCTAGACACCAAATTTTTACCTAATTTACATAAAAAAATACTTATTAGCAATTGAAGAAAATCAAATTTGCTTTAATCATTTCTATACCTACCTGTATTTCTGAATCAGACCGTGGCAGCTGACATCTCAGTTTTTCCCGCTCAAGCTCAACCTGGTGTAAAAGACAACAAAAAATAACTGTCCCAGACAACCTACATAATTAAACACTGTCCTCAATGTCTTCATACAAGCACATCTTCCACAAAACAATTAAAATAATAATAAAAAAGCAAGCATACAGAATATTTACACATATTGTATATAGTTTAACAAATTTGTTTTCATGTTCAAAAATGTGTTTTAAGGTTTTGTTAGTATCTGTGACACTACCTGTCTTAAAGTGTCTTGTAGGTTTGTTTTATCCAACCTCAGTTTTTCAATACGGCGATCTAGCCGTTCATTCCTCTGCTGTGATTTCAGGAGTTTTAGTTCCAGCTCAGCTACAGCTCTTTGCATGGTGCGGACACGCTCTTCATGGCTGCTCACCAACTTGAAAAAAAAAATGAAACAAATTAAAGGGGGGAAGGGGTGGCATAGTGGTTAAGGTGTTGGACTGATACCAGAAAGACCGGGGTTCGATTCCCAGCACCACCAAGCCGCCACCATGGGTTCCTGAGCAAGGCCCTTAACCCCCAATTACAGCATTTGGCAGACGCTCTTATCCAGAGCGACGTACAAAATTTAACTGGTTAGTCAGCCAACCAGTTACATTTTTAAAGAAAACACTACAGATGTATATTGGCAAGGGCCTGATGATACGATATAGATCACATTTATTGCAATAAAATATTTATTACAAAATCAATAAAAAAACACAATTTCAAAAATATACTTAGAAAAATGTGGTAAGCTTCTACAGTATACAAAATTTCAATTTTCTGCATTTGGCAGATGTCTTTATCCAGAGTGACATACATTTCTCTCTTTATACAATTGAGCCGTTGGGCGTTAATAGCCTTACTCAGCAGCCAAGCAGTGGTGTTGCTGGGTAATAACATCGCACATTTGCTCTGGGATTATTACTGAATGGTAACTTACCTGCAGATTTTTCTCAAAGTCATGTGCTTTTTCTCTGTAATGGATTACCATCGACTCGTTTTTATCCATTGCTGTTCTCAAGCACCCTCTGTATTTCCTGATCTCATCTACTTCCTTTTTTAAATCATACACCTCTGCCTGTAATTTTGTCTCATCTGATCTTTCAGTCTGCTGTAAGTCTTTTTTTATCTGTGCATTTACAGGTGTAAACTCTTCTTGAATCTGGCAATAAGACTTCTCCTCATGTATGTCCTTCTTCATCATCGCCTTAATTTGGGCATATTCTGTAATCTTTAGCTCTTCTTCTTGTTCCTCTATGTTATTCTTTGTTTTTTTGATCTGGCTTTCCTCCTCTTTTAGCCTCTTTTTAATGAGTTCCAAACTATTGTCCCATCCCCCTTTAGTGTCTTCATGAGTATTTTTATCCTCTGCTTTTAACTCTGTTGTCATCTTCAGGGTCTTGTGCACTTCCAGCTCAATTTTCTTCATGTCCTCAATGTTAGCATTCATCTTAATGTCATTGTTCTTCCTGATCCCCAGCTGGGAATAAAGTTCACGGTTCTCCTTTTGGAGTAATCGAACTCTGAATTTTAGTTTCTCCATTTCGTCTTGTGCAGATTGAACAAAATTTCTTTCTTTTATCAACTTGTCTTTTTTGTCCTCCAAGATCTTTCGGAGTTTTCCTCCTTCACAATGGCTCTCTTCTAGCATCTCCTTCAGTTTAACAATTTCTTCCAATCCAGCTTTAAGTCCATCTTTTATCTTGTTATTTTCTATACCAAGTTCCTTCCCTATAGTTTCAGCCTTTTTTTTGCTGACATTAAGAGCAGTTACTTGTTCTTTTAGCTTTGTCACCTCTACTAGTATTATGTCTTTATTTTGCTTTGCTTGTTTTATCTCTTCTTCTTTTTCCTTTAGAATTAAGTTTGCTTTTTCTTTCAAAGCACCCATAACTTCATCTTTCATCCTCAGATGTTCTTCCAGCTCTTGAATTTGGTGCTTGAATGACATTCCCAATTTTTCTTCCTCTTCTTCTTTTCTTTCTCTCCAGTCAATCAACTCCTTAAGAGATGTGCCAAGTCGTTCCTTTTCCTCTTTCTCATGCTCTACTTTTAATTTTATTCTCCTAATATTTTCTTCATATTCCTGCAGAAGCTTTGACTTTGTCTCTAACTCTGTCAACTGTTGGATATGTTTTTCTCTCAGCAGGTCTGCTTCTTTGATTAAACTTAGCTTTTTTATTTCCAGTTCTTTCACTTTTCCTTCCATGTGATTTAATGTCTCTCTGGTCAGCTGGAGTTTTTGATTATATTCCAATTGTAGATTTCTTTCTTTTTTCTGAAACAGTTCAGCTTCGCTAAGTTTTTCTTTTATTGTTATTAGTTTTTCATTTTCCTGTTGTTTGTTTTGTTCCAGCATTTCTCTTAGTCTGTTCACCTCTTGCTCGCTATCTTTCAACAAAACAGTGTGGATTTGGAGTTGCTCTTTTTCCTTTAGCACTTCCTGTTCAATTTCTTCTTTTTCTCTCTTCAGTTCACTAATCGTTTCTCTAAGCAACATAATCTCTTCCTTCATATTCCACTCTTTTTCCTCTAGTCGATTTGTCTTTTCTTCAAGTCTCGCTTTTTGTTGTTTTAATTCCTCCAGCTGTGTTTTCCATTCCTCTTGATTGTTTGTCAACCTTCTAATTGTACTCTGATGTTCTTCTACCTCTCTATCTCCTTTCAGCTTCAGCTCTTTTTCTTGTTCTTTTTGCTCCTCCATCTTCTCAATGGTTATCACCAGATCTTGTACATTTTTCTTTAAAGTATTTATCTCTTTGTCTCTTTCTCTTACTTTGTCTGCTAACTCATCCCTCTGCTGTGTCACAGAAATGTGCTTCTCCACTGTTTTTACGAGTGATTCATTTTCCCTTAACAAATCCATAGCTTTTGTCGTCCATTCCTTTATCTTATCCTGTTTTTCTCCATCCTTCTGTTTCAGCTCTACCAGCTCATGCTTAAGCTTCTCAATGCTAGTGTCCTTTTCCTGCATAAGAAAAGAGGCCTGTTGAATCTCCATCTTTAATTCGTCCAGATTGACTTTAATTTTTTTTAATTCATTTTCTTTCTTTTTCAGCTCTTCTTTCAGCTTTAGTTCTTTTTCGTTCTCCTTTGCGTCCCGTTCTGTCTGTTTTATTTTCTGGTGATTTATTGTAGCAGTTATTTCAATATCTTTTTTATTAAGTTCACTTTTTAGTTTTTCTATGAAAATGTCTTGCAACCCAAAATGTTCTGTTAATCCCTCTATACTTTTATGGTTCTTTTCTATTTCACTATCTCTCATTTTTAAAATGTCAGCCAGCTCAGCATTCTTTTTTTCAATTATAGTAAGATTTTCACAGTCTTGTCTCACTTTTTCCAAAAGTTCATCCCTTTCTTTTTCAGTGTCTGTTATTCTCTCCCTCCATTGTTGCACTTTCTCTTTTGATTCTCGCATCTGTGACTCCAGACTCCTAATTTCGGTTAACAGTCTCTCCACAGTTCTGTCTTTTTCGTTAACAAGAATGGCAAGTTTTTCATTTTCTTTCACTAGACCATCCATTCTGTTTGTTAAACTCCTCATCTCGCCATCCTTCGCTCCTAGTTCAGAGTTTAGAGCCTCTCTTTCTCTTTGCCATTTTTCTTGGTCTTCCTTGTATACTTTATGGTTGTTTAATGAGGTTTTGGCTTCATCAGTCAACCTCCTGATCTCCAGCTGGCAATTTTCCATCTCTATTTCATGTTGCACTTGTTCTTTGATTGCTTCTTTTCTCTCTTCTTCCCTCAGGAACGAGTTTTGTTCCAGCTCTGACTGAAGACATTTTATCTCTCCTGAAATAATAATCATCAAAACAAAAACACTAATCATTATCATTGTTGGCATCATCATCATAATCATCACCCTTCAATTACACTCTTCTTTTAGGTACTGACTTGAAACTTACATGTAAACTCCACATACTCCCATGTCTGCTATCTACAGAATTTTCCAGCGAACATTGAGTATTGTAATTTGAACATTATCAATTAAGTTAAATACATTTAATATTTGTAAAACAAATTTCCATAAACTTTTCAAAACAATGTGGCTTCAGTGTTCTGTATACTTAATGTAAATTCAGTTGAGAAAGCTGATTCAGACCACAGAGGGCTTAAGCAGATAAAGGCACAATGAGAAAGATTTCTGACAGACAAATGCGTTAAGTTAAGAGCCGCTCTAAAATGCCACTGCAAAGCAGCAAACAGGTATTCAAAGCTGCTGGTGTCTCTGGAGTGGGAAGAACATCAAGGTGTAGGATCCTCAGAACTAAGGAATTTTAACTTAATAAACCATTGGCATATTAATTTCAGATCTAGTAGCAGATTCAGTAAAGAATGCATTGAGATGTCTTACCATGTAGAACATCTTTGGCCTGCTGAAATGTATGAACCTGCATTGTCAGTTGTGTATGCTGAACCTCTAGTACAGAGATCTGCTCCTTTGCCAAACACAGCTGCTGCTGAAGGTTGCTACTTAAATTCCTAAAAATCATCACACATTATTTCTACAGACAAACTGAGCAAATTTACTATTTCATTTATAAATATTTGTGTCTGTCTGTTTCACTCAGTATTTTCAATATTAACTTTCAGACAGTTTTACCTGAGCTCCTCTAGGTCATGTTTGAGTTCTTCCGACTCTTGCCCCATTCTGTGCACATCTTCCTCTAGTATTTGCTTTTCTCTCTGCAGTTCTTCTTTTTCTTTCTGAGCTCTGCTTGATTGTTCTCTTTCCTTATCCAGCTTTTCCTTCTTAACATGCAACTCCACACACACATTTCTGTACTGTTCAGACAACTAACACAAACACATGCACACACAGCGGGTTATGAGTAGAGGCAAACAAATAAATGCTGTGATGTGTAAAATATATGATGTCCTATCCCAGCACACATAGGGCAGAGGTACACCCTGGACAGGTTGCCATTTTATTGCAGCATTATTATTATAATTATTTTTATTATTTATTACAATATACAGATGAATAATGATAGTCTTATATAAATATACCTGGTTTTACAGAAGGCTATTTCCTTTATATTTTAAACTTCGTGAAATTATGCAAATTGTGTTTAAAGGTCATTTTTTGTCTGTCAGTTTAAACACATGGATGGGCTCTTCCGATTATCTTAGACACCGGTCCTATTTAGTTTGTAGGTGAGTCCAATTAAAGGGAAAACTACTTAAGAATGGATGTTCCACATTATTAAGCAAAGCACAATTTTTCAGAAGAAGGATCTCTCTGCTGCCGAAAAGTGAGAAATAGTTCAATGCCTCGGAAAAGGTATGACAACTTTAGATATTTCAAAACAACTTCCCTGTGATCAGCGTACAACAAAGAGAGATTTGTAACTGATTCAAAATACACAGGGTTCAAGCAGACAAAGGCACAATGAGGAAGATTTCTGACAAATGCATCAGGTTAAGAGAGAAGCTGCTAAAATGCCACTGCAAAGCAGCAAACATTTTTTGGGCTGGAGTCATGGGGTCCCTAAAGGTGTCAAAATGACCTATGTGAAATATTTGGAGTTTTTGACTGACCATTTTTTTCCATGGTACAAAAAAAAAAAAAGACTTTCAAAGCAAGAGTTACGTAGTTACACCATCTCATGCTGCAAAGAATACCTGAATCATTGACTGCTATGGGCATAAAACAAGAAAACCTAATGTTATGGGCCTCATCCTCCCCTGATCTCAACCCTATTGAGAACCTTTGGAGCATCATGATTAATATATTAATATAATTTCTGTTAATATATTTTGTTTGAAAGAGCTCTTTTGATTTCAGCAAATATAACATGCAAATGCTTGCAGTTTAACTAATGACAGTTGTTTACAACAATAAAATGTTTTGAAACTTTAATATTCGTGATACTGTGGAACAGATTTCTTTTAAACGTTATGATTTGGAGGTTTAATCAAAAACAGTCAAGTTAACAAGTTATACTTTAATGCTTGATTACTTGAAAATTATTTTTTATAGATTATTTATTATAGATTATAACTTACCTGCTCATTTTCCATTTTTTTATCTGTAAGTTCATTCGACTCTCTCTCACTTTTCTCTTTAAGTATTTGCAATTCTTCCTCAATTTCCTTTTCTTTCTCACTGAGCTGATAAAGGGAGGTCATATCTGCATTCCGCAAAGCTCTAAAACACATGGATACACAAACATTCTTTAAAAATATTTGTACTGCAAAGAATAAGCAGAAAAATTAGCTATCAAAAAATTAATTAGGACACAAATTGATTAAGATTCTTTCTCTACAGGTAGAACTTCTTTTCTGCTGGTTGCCTCCATAGGAGGTGAGAGAAAGTAAAGAAGATGCTAGCTAAGCTATCATCATTGCGAAGAATTGCAACAGATTTCTCCAATGTGGGACCAATCAAAGTGGGTCGCATGTTAAATGTTAGGTAAAAAGATCAAATAACTTATTCTATCACAATAAATTGTATTCTATAAAGATATTGCTATTTGGAATGCTAGTTTATAGACCTGTTTGTTCTATCCTAAAATTGTCACCTCAACTCTGTGTTTTCCTCTAAAACAACTTCCAGCTCTTTCTGGAGAGACACGACATCTGATCTGAAACGCTGCAACTGCAACTGACATGCCATCACCTCCTCCTCTAGCTGGGGGACAAAAACCAGAACTTTAAATCAAAGCATTTTAACGTATTTGTATTTGCAGTAATGTTATCTTATTATTGTCATCGATTTATTTTAAGTCCATTTATTTTATGTAACTACCTGCAACACAAACACACACAAAATTTTAAATATACATGAGAAAATATACATAAATATATTCAAATAAAAATGTTTTACTATATATACACAATCAAATTTCCCTTTAATTGACAAACCTGTAAACTGTCTGTCTCTCTTTCTCTTTACATCCATCTATCTATTTACATGCTAATTGGCTTTTATTGCCTTGTAAATATGTGCAATGACAGTCAAATCGAATCTAATTAAGCAAAAATTATTGAATAATTCAGACTATAGAATCTGAAATGTGATTGCAAAAAATAAACACCTGAACATTTCTTGCACTAAGTTCTCTTTTATCCTGTGCCAGAGATGCATTCAAGGTAGCCATTTTTTCCAAAGAATCCTGATTATCTGCAGTTTTTCTCTGCAGCAAGTTGTGTGTAGAGGAAAGGGAAAGCAGAGACTCGCGTGCCTAAAAGACAAAGATAATTGTGCTTTAACTAAGACCTACAAATATATAAGTATGAAACGGGGAATACAAAAATAAACCTTCTAAGCCTTCTAAATAAACAGAATTAATCTAATATTTTTTGCAATTTATTTTTTCTTTAAATAATGCAAGTGCATTTTATCAAGTTATATCAAGGAATTGCTGATAAAAACAGAAAACGTTCTGTATTCATGGGCAAGAAGATGAGTACCTTTTTTTTACCTTGGCTAAAGCATCCCGGGTATCGGCCAAATCTTTCTCCATGTGTGACTTTTCCTGTCTCTCTTGCTCTAGTGCCCCCTGCAGCGCTTGGAGCTTGATACCAGTACGATTCTGTTGCTCGCACAAATGTGCATTTTCCACAAGCTTTTCCTCCACTCTAAAAAAGATTATTCGATCTATTAAAATGGTTGACACTTCACTTTATAAAGACTTCAACAAAGAAAAGCTTATTAAATGAAATAGTATAAATTTTTAGACTTTTTTCATAAACAAAATTTTGGTCATTTTAAGAAGAATGAAACCACTGGAAATAAAAAACAAGTCTAATCAAATAATTGGCAAAGAAAAAAATGGCGTAGGCTTGAATAGCTGCTTTCGGTACAGAATCGCATAATCTTTATTGTCCTGTGTTGCAGACACATGATTGGCTGAGAATATACCAACATAACTAACAAGTGCACAGTGTCCATATTAGTAACAAGCGTCCATATTAGTGAAGTCGCTGAGGTTAAATTACCTTTTCTGTCGCTCTTTCTCTAATTCACTCCTTTTTTCATCCTCCTTCTCTCTCTCCTGTAGTAACCGGACATTTTCCTTCTTTAACGCTTCACTGCGAAGCTCACATTCATCCAGCTGCTTCTTCAAACTCAATGCTGTTTCTTTTTCACTGTAAAAACATTGTTAAATCAACTTAGTTTGTTTTATGCTGGATATACATCATGCAACATGTAGGCTAGAATTTGACAGAAGTTACATGTACAGGAGGTTGTTGAAAAGGTCTTCAAAAAACATTCAACACAACTTATTGTGTTGGAGGGGATGAATGCCCAAAAGAACTTAGGAGCTTTGTTGTCGGGGGCTACATGCCCACAGTATGGTCTCGCAAGGCAAACAGATCCTAGGAGACAGGCCAGACCAAGAGCAGTTCAACTGATCCTTCATTCATTCATTCTTCTTTATCCGCTTATTTTCGAACTCGGAGTCACAGAGCCAGTCCAGAACTCAACTTCTTCGGAGAGGCTGGACTCCCTACTATTCTGGAGTTGTCTGCAGTGAGAGGCAACATGCTTATAAAACCCCAGCTTAGTCACCATGTGTTTGAGTTTATCCTATTAAACAAGAGGGTTGCTGCGCCTTTTAAGTTGGGGATAGGTCTCTCACTGTTGTTTGTGCTTAATGGCTAATGTAGAGTACCCGAACTTCTTGGGGTCTCTGGGAGATGTGCTCCGACTGGGGATTACGTCATTCTCCTGGAAGCCTTTAACGCTCACGTAGGCAGCGACAGTGATACCTGGGCATAATTGGGAGAAACGCCAAAAGCTCTGGCCGTAAGGTCACTGGTGCATGTCGAAGCGGAAATCCCCAAACCAATTAATAATAATTGCCAATTATTTGATTAGACTTGCCAATTATTTGATTAGACTTGTCATTCTCCTGGAAGCCTTCAACGCTCACGTAGGCAGCGACAGTGATACCTGGGCATAATTGGGAGAAACGCCAAAAGCTCTGGCCGTAAGGTCACTGGTGCATGTCGAAGCGGAAATCCCCAAACCTAGTTATAGTTTCCAGAAGTATGGGATGCCGTCAAGCTGAATGAGTCTTATCGGGCCTGGTGGGCTTGTGGGGACTCCTGAGGCAGCTGATGGGTACCAGCAGACAAAATTTCCTGGTCTGGTAGGAGTTTAGTGAGGCCATAGAGAAGAAGTATTGGATGGCCTCAAAAAGATTCTGGCAAACCATCCTACACATTAGGAGAGGAAAGCGGTGCCCTGACAACACTGGAGCTGGAAACCTTCTGACTTTGACTGGAGACATTGTTGGACTGTGGTAGGAGTACTTCAAGAATCTTCTCAATAACATTAACCCCACCACCAATACGTCTTCCACTGAGGAAGTAGAGGTGGACTTATCCATCACCCAAGCTGAAGTCACTAAGGCAGTAAAAGAAGCTCCTGGGATGGATGAGATCTGATCTAAGTACCTCAAGTGGATGTTGTGGGACTATCTTGGCTGACATGCCTTTGCAGCATCGCATGGCAGTTGGGAAGAGTACCTATGGTCTGGCAGACTGGGGTGGTGGTTCCTTCTTTTGTGAAGGGGGACCAGAGGGTGTCTTTCAACTAGAGGGGGGATCACACTCCTCAGCCTTTACAAAAAAGGCAGAGTACAGAAAAGGAGGATTTGCCAGATAGTCAAACCTCCGATTTAGGAGGAACAATGCGGTTTTTGAAAGTCAGACTTGCATTTACATTTACATTTACAGCATTTGGCAGAGGCTCTTATCCAGAGCAACTTACAACTGAGCAATTGGGGGTTAAGGGCCTTGCTCAGGAACCCATAGTGGTGGCTTAGTGGTGCTGGGAATCAAACCCAGGTCTTTCTAGTATTAGTCCAACACCTTAACCACTAGGCCATGCCCCTTGCTGCCGGTGTATGTTGGACTCTGGCAGGTTTGCCTTTTATCACCGATCCTGTTCATTATCTTTATGGACAGGATTTCTTGGCACAGCCTGAAACAGGAGGGAGTCGGGTTTGGAGACAAGATCTCTGTGTGTTGCGAATGACGTTGTTCTCTTGGCTCTATCAATGCAGGACCTTCAGCATGCACTGGAGCAGTTTGCAGCCAAGTGTAAAGCGGCTGGGACGAGAATCAGCACCTTCAAGTCTGAGGCCATGGTCCTCGTAGGAAAAGGGTGGCCTGCCCCATCAGGTTGGTGGATTGATCTTGCATCAAGTGGAGGAGTTAAGGTATCTTGGAGTCTTGTTTACAAGTGAGGGAAGAATAAAGCGGAAGATTGACAGGCACATCGGTGCATCTTCTGCCACAATGCAGTCGTGGTATAGAGGGAGCTCTCGATTTAAAGATCTCTATGTTCCTACTCTCACCTATGTCTATGAACGAAAGGAAGAGATCCCAGATACAGGCGACCGAAATGCGTATCTGCCATAAGGCTGCTGGGAGCTCCCTTAAAGATAGGTTAAGGAGCTTAGTTACCTGGAAGAGGCTCAAAGTAGAAAAGGTAGGATAAGTGGTAGAAGATGGATGGATCATTCAGCTTACTCATTTTTAGTAGTCCAAAATAAATAATTATAAAAATATTGGTCTCCCTACTTTTAGCTAAGGTTTAAAGGTTGATTTAAAGTCAAAAATTTTAAAGGAGACATAACATAAATTAAAAACATGTTTAAAACAATGGTGTAAAATAATCAAATATATTTTGTATAAAAAATATCTGGTTGTAACATCCCAGTCCAGAGATTTCCGCAATCCCGGTATCTTCTTTTACTGTATGACTGACGTGAAAACACTCTATGTACATAGTTTTGCGTGATGGCTAATTAGAAATAAAAGTAAAAAGCTAATTATAAATAATTTTATTAACCACAAGTTGCTACCTGTTGCTTAGAAGATTACATACAACATAATCAACCAACTGTATTTGTGACTATCAACAAAGGCTATATTCACAAACCTTACACAAAAGAGATAAATTTAATATGTTACACTGCAAAAGAGGAAATTAGTTTAATTAGTATTTATAATTTATAAATTAGTATTTTCTATATGATAGGTTATTACCCACCTGTTTAATAGGCTTTGTGTCTGTTTTAACTCTAGTGCTTCCAAACTGGCTTTTTTATGTAGCTCTGCTTTTACATTTTCAAGCTCCGTGATTTGCTGCTGCAGCAATTTCGTCTCGATTTTTAACTTACAGCACATTCCTTCAGCTTTCTGAAAAATATTAACAAACCGATGCATACATAAGTTACATAATTTCAGAAAGAAAAAGAATATATAAACAAAATACTAATTGTTTCTACCATACATTTGCATTTACAGCATTTGGCAGATGTCCAGAGCACCTTTTTTTTGTGCAACTGAGCAATAGGGGTGTAAAGGCCTTGCTTAAAGGCCCAACAGTGGCAACTTAGTTATACTGGAATTGTAATCCACAATCAACATACAATCGATTAATATTAATACAAACTATAAAAATACAAATGATAAATTAATTCTAAATACTAACCTGCAGTTCTTTCTGTCCACACTGGAAGGCATTCTCAACCTCAGAGACAGTCCACAGGACCGAATCCAGATCATCATTAAACACACCAGAATCCGGAAAAATTCTTTTTGAGGAAACCAGAAACCTACACTGTACAATAAAAGAAATGTTGTTTTTAATTACTTATTATTTTTCACATTCTCAGATTCTTTGATCACATTTAAAAAGAGATAAATGTGACTTTAAAATCATTAACAATACTTTATTACAAAAAAATGTATATACACACACATACATACACACACACGCTTGCAATGAGTCTGTTACAGCGCTGTGGAGGAATTTTGGTCCACTCATCTTTGCAGAATTGTTGTAAGTCAGCCACATTACAGAGATTTCGAGCATGAACCACCTTTTTGAGGTCATGCCACAGCATCTCAATATTATTCAGGTCAGGACATTGACTAGGCCAGTCCAAAGCCTTTATTATTTTTTTTTTCAGCCATTAAGAGGTGGACTTGCCTGTGTGTTTTGGATCACTGTCCTGCTGCAGAACCCAAGATATCCTCCTTCAGGATTTTTTGGTAAACAGCAGAAATCATGGTTCCATTTATCACAGCAAGTCTTCCAGGTCCTGAAGAAGCAAAACGGCCTCAGGCTATCACACTACTTACCACCATATTTTACTGCTGGTATAATGTTCTTTTTCTAAAAATGTGGTGTTACTTTTAAGCCAGATGTAATGCAACACACACCTTCCAAAAAGTAGCATTTTTGTCTCATCAGTCCACAGAGTATTTTCCCAAAACACTTGGGAAGATGTTTTCTGGTAAAACTGAGATGAGCCTTTATGTTCTTTTTGCTCAGTAGCGGTTTTTGAATAGTGATTCTCCATTTCGCAATCTGATGGATGAGACTGGGTTTGGCGGTGGCCAAAAAACGGTACTTGTTTGACTGCTTTGTGCTAGGTGTAAAGTTTGGTGAAGGGGAATTAAGGTGGGGGTTGTTTTTTTAGGAGCTGGCTTGGCCCCTCAGTGTCAGTGAAAGGAAATCGAAATGCTTCAGCATACCAAGAGATTTTGGATCCATGCTCACAACTTTGCGGGAACAGTTTGGAACTGGCCCTTTCTCTTTTAACATGACTGTGCACCAGTGCATAAACCAAGGTCTATAAAGACATGGATGTCAGGGTCTGGTGTGGATAAACTTGACTGGCCTGAGTCCTGACCTCAACCCAATAGGACACATTTGGGATGAATTAGTGTAGAGACTGAGAGCCAAACCTTGAGCTTCTGGAGAAATGGTAAAAAATTATGAATAAACACACTCCTAAAACCTTGTGGACAGCCTCCCAAAAGAGTTAAAGCTGTTATAGCTGCAAAGACTGGACCGACGTCATATTAAACTCTATGAAAAAGGAATGGTATGTCACTATAATCCACATGCAAGTCAGTTGAGCGATTTCTTTTGGCTTAATACTTTTTACTTAATCTTGTGTGTGTATGGTGTAATATATATATATATGTGTTTGTGTGTGTGTGTTTGTGTGTGTATATTTATTCATTTATGTCACAGGATTCTGCTCAAGCCTATCCCAGTGTACATCAGGCGAGAGGCAGGGGTACACCCTGGACAGGTCCACACACACACTCACATTTACTCCTTCTTCTTCTCCTTTTGGCTGCTCCCATTTAGGGGTCACCACAGCGAATCACCTGTCTCCACCTACCCCTA